>JAGXCT010037132.1:40172-73603 GCA_022495035.1 Philopotamus ludificatus | reverse complement strand
GCGCCGCACTCAGATGCAGAATCGTGTTTAGACCCGCCGCATTGAAAGGGTTAAAGATCAGATTATCAGACCAGTGGCGGATTTTTCAAAAGGCGCACGGGGCCTCACAAATTTGGGGGGCTTAAAATTCAGATATTTTTTTCATAATAATTATAATTAATAGCAGTATTTTCTTAACTAATTAAATTAACAAATGAATAACGCCAGCCATAACATGTTTTGCAAATGCCAACCATAGCGGTCATATTTCGAACCACTTGCACTGAGTATTCTGGAGACCATGATTTATGAATTCAGGCGCGTAACTACTAGTAAAACAATGCAAAGCATCGGAGCCCTGAATTTCCCCTGAATTTCCCCCGATTTATTTTATATAATAAATATTAGTACCATCGATATAAGCTAATAAAAAAGACGAAAGATAAAGAGATTACTTTTGTTCTTTGTTTTTACATAAATTTATGTAAAATTAATTATACACATATCCAAATATTTAAAAATTTTCTTCAATGTTTTAATCAATTTCAAAATTTTCGACAAATATCAGCTTACGGATAACCAACAAAATCAATAGACGCTTTCACTTATTTCTCTTGAACGAGATTTTTAGTTTACAGTCAAATATCAAAAATTTCTCGCTGTGCGACTCTTTCACCTAAACGAGATTATCTGTTTTGACCCAAAGATTAAAATTTTATCGTTGTGTAAATTGTTTTCACAAATTAAGTTTTAATCTTTCGCCAAACATTAAAATTTCCTCACTGTGAATTAATAAATTAATCCGCTATTGATAGAACATCAAAAATGTCTAACAGAGTAAAAAACCTGCGCTTAGATTGTACACTATAGGGTAGCGGCGGTGAACCTATGGTCCGCGGGTCAGACACTGATCCACGAAGGCTTTTTTCACGATCCAAGAGCTGACTTTTATAAACTATTTTTTCAAGTTCTTACTCGACTTAATCGACTTATTAGTAATAAAGTTCTTTTTGAATCAAAAAAACAATAGTTATGACGATTTTATTGGTTAAATGACTTAATGTTCTTACGTGACATCATTCAGCATTAGATTGAACCCTTTCTAAGTGACGCCACTGACTAAGTGACTCATGGGCTAGTATTAATAAAAATAATGAACAAAATTTGACCACTTCTCAAAAAGATTCGCCATTCTTGAGGCTTCTTAAGTGCTAAATCCGCAACTTCATCAGACGCAATTCATTCATTAAAATCACTTAATTATCTATTATAAAATCCATAAAAATTTTATTACAATTTATAATTTGTTTGACTCCTTATACGATTGGCTATAATGTGTATATGAGATCATCTTCTTGACCTATTCGAGATAAATTATAAGATAATAAATTAAATCTTACATACCCATGACGTTAATTTACTTGCTAGCGATTTCATGCAAGCTTTAAAAATATACTAATAGATTTTCAATTAATTTCAAATTAGTTAAAATTAGTATACTAAAGTATATTTTTTTGAAGTTTTAGTCCGAAAATATATATAAATATATTTATGTTAAAATTTTACGCTCTGATTGTCAAATGAGGTATCAGATCGACAAAAACAATATGACCTAAATATATTATCAGTATTATAGATCTAAATTAGCTGAAACATCATATTTATCCAAAAAAATATTCATTTCCCCTTCAGTTCAGTAGTGGTTTTCATTCTGTGCGGTTTGACTAGTTATTTTTAAATTATGACCGTTGAAAAAATATGTCTCTTGTTGAAGACTATGCAGTATATTATCGTGATAGCGCATAAAAAGCAATTGTGTGATGATATTTGTCCGATGAGATGCAATTTCCGACCGACATACGGACATAGTCGTCCGCATCATCCTCAAGGGCACGGTCATAATAATGGCCCCGGCTATGCATACGGTCACAGTTATCAACAAAACGCGTTCGATGTTGATATTGAGAGCTTGGCCAGAGCCATGGGCGTCCCGAAGAATACGTTTTCGGAATTGATGTCCAACGATTCGCGTCCTGTCCCTCCAACGATTGCCAAAGGAAAATCATACAAGCCGAATGCACCTAAAAGGATAATCAAGGGAACAAGACCGCCTATAGAAAAGGAAGCAATTCAATTTATGGACACAGGTCTTGTTTAAGATATATCATATGATGTTCAAAGTTTTATTTTTTGTTTAAATGTTTGTTCGTAAATATATTGATATAATTTTTATTTAGTAATTAAATTCCCAGATTATGATGATGGATTCCGCTTCGGATACACTCAAGATACATGCACGACTCCGGACGGAAGAAGAGGCGTCTGTTATAATATCAGAAGTTGTGAACCGCTTATGAATATGCTGAAGAATTATAGATCGAACCCTAACGCGCTTGGTTATTTGAGAGAGTCTATATGTGGCTACGAAGGTTCCGATCCAATCGTAAGCAACAATTAAAAAAACACATTATTTTCATAATTATTTTTTCATTTAAATTATTTATTTTGATTTTTAAAGGTGTGTTGCCCAGATGGAAATAGAATTGAGCCACCACCGGTTCAACCGCAGTACACGCTACCAACATTAGATGAGAATTGTGGATTGAGCAATGGTACATTTTTGAAAAGAGTCGTCAATGGAGTTCCAGCTGAATTGGGTAAATATTAGTCAGAAATAATTTGCGTTTACTAAAATATATTTTTTATTTAATAAATAATATAATAATCTTAGCAAATGATATATTCGCCATTACTTTGTATAACTTGTTCCTATTTAGTTGATAATTTACTTATTCTCTCAAAATAAAAATAAAACTAGTGGAATGAGCCAGATCTTGAAAATCAGAGGGTGTGTTAAAACTTATCACGAAAGCTCTAAAATTTCGCGTTTCCTAATTTTCGCCGAATGCTGCTGCGCGTTATCATAAAATTCAATAATGTTACTTATTATAGTTATAATATTATCAATTCGATCATGATGGATTATTCTTTAATAGAGGACTAGATCAGGTAGAAGCCATTATCTGTAAGATCCATTGGTTTTTTTTTTCGAAAAGAAAATTAGTATTTTTGCTAATTTTCATCGCTACGATTCAAGGATATGATTTTGGTGAGTGAACAGATTTTTGTAATATTCGCATGTTCATTTTTATTTTTGTCGCTCAGTCACCCAAACTTCTAATATATTGACCTCCCCAGTGTTTGAGGCTTGCGAAATTAGGTTGATTGTGAGATATCAACGTTGTCCTGCTAATTGACGTCGTTGCCTAGATTCAATTTCAGCAACATAATGTATTTCTGAAATACAAAATCCACTCTTAGATTATTCGTTATCATAATCCCAATATCAAAAATTGTCAGTCAGAGAGAATACGTCGCAGCGTCGTTGTTCGATGCAGCATAAATTATTGACCCGTATCGAGCCATATCAGTCACCGGTGCCTGACATCGATTTTTACCCAAGCCCTAGTGACTGACAGTTATTTATTTGAAGAAATGGTCTACGATCTCTGTCTGTCACTTATAAACTCTGTTTTAACATATGATGTTCTTATGCGGCTTCATTTACTGAGACCTATGAAATAAAAAAAATATTAACTCAAAATTATACTTCATGTAACGTTAGTGGTTTCTCAGTTTTAACATATGATGTTCTTATCAATTCGTTTTTGCAAAAAACGTTCACCAGAACTTTTTTTAAAAAAATACGAAAATTTATCCGGCACGATGCTTGCTAATGACATTTTGCTATATTTTTGTCTATTGTGTTTAGGTGCTTGGCCATGGGTTGCTGTCTTGGGATATAGATCAAAGAGGAATCCTGGCAAAACACTATGGCAGTGTGGAGCAACTCTCATTACTAAAAGACACGTCGTGACTGCTGCACATTGCATACATGGACACGAAGATGACCTGTAAGTATTGAAATTTAAATTCATTAGTTAGAAAATAAAACTAGATTTATCTATTAATATTTAATTAATAATTGGTAGCAAAAAATTAAAACCTCTTCTGATTTAATCTAATTCAGATATTTCTAATTTTATGTGAATCAGGATTTTATAATTATATTAAATTATTTATATAAACTGCATAAGATGTCAATGTCACATATATTTTAAAGATTTTATTGTATGTGGTTTGTTCTATTATTATGCATGGAATTTTAAATATTAATGTCACCTTGTGGCCAATAATTACTTTTATGACCGGACAGAAAATTACTCAGGATGTTCATATTAATATATTCAAATTTTATTTGCTTCATATATATTACATATATATACATCCAGCAATCGAATAATCAACTGAATATTTTTCTTTGATAGCCATGTGGTGAGACTCGGTGAATTAGATTTAGATAAAGATGACGATGGTGCGGCACCCATAGACGTTCCTATCGAGAACATTATTAAACATGAAGGATATAATCCCAAGGAATATTCAAACGATATCGGCATACTGAAGTTATCAGAAGATGTAACATTTTCATGTGAGAATAAAATAAATCACAATTGAATAAAGTATTATAGATAATTATCTAATGTTTTATTGATTTTTTTAGCTATGATCTGGCCTATTTGTTTGCCGACCACTGGTGAATTGAGAACTGAATCGTATGAAAAGAAACTTCCGTTTATTGCTGGATGGGGAGCAACATCCTTCCGTAAATATTAATATTAAACGATAAAATTTAATAACTTAAAATATGCAAACATTTAATAATTTTTCAGAGGGACAAGCTGCATCACGTCTTCAACAGCTGCAAATTCCCGTCGTAACAAATGACGAATGCAAGGAAGCTTACGCTCGTTTCAAGTCGCAGGTTATCGACAACAGAGTGTTATGCGCGGGATATGCACGCGGAGGTAAAGATGCATGCCAAGGCGACAGCGGTGGACCTCTGATGTGGCCTCAGGTATTAAATATATCTTATTTAAATGTATAATACAATAATTTGTATCGGTAATAATTAATCGATCCATTTTAGTATCCTCCGGGACGGAATTACATCCATTATTATTTGATTGGAGTTGTGTCTTATGGTTACAAATGCGCCGAACCAGGATATCCCGGTGTGTATACAAGAGTTACCGAATTTATTCCCTGGATTGAAACAAATATCAACGTTTAAAATATCTCAAATATAATAATAACTTTTTATTATTTATTTATAATAATTTATTAACATAGTCTTATTTTTATCATTTTCTCAATGAATATTTTATGAAATTGTATATTAATATTTAAAATTGATAAATATTAATATACATGTTATATATTAAACGTAAATTATTACAAAGCCTATTTTTATTATATTAAAAATAAATGATTTATTATTAATATTGGCTAGTATTGATATTATATTAAAATATTTATTAAATTGGTTTCTAATTAATTAGGTATAAGGGAGTTATGAACTTATTCATAAATGCTTTTTGAGAAAACATTTTTCTTTTAAAGGAAAGGATTTTTTCAGAAGTCATTAAAAACAGTATTACGTTTTATAAAAAAGCTTTAAACAATGCTATTGTGTAATCATCTATCATTTCAATTAGGTTTAGTTGGGAACAAAAAACCATAGAGTGATATTCCATGTCATTAAATTAATAATTGTATGTATGTTACGTTTATAAATAAATATTTCAATAATAACGTACTTTCGTAAATTTGTTTATTTTAATGTTATACATTTTTGGTTTTTTCATATTGACTTACGTTATAATTATGCAATGTAGGAGATATATTCAACACATGTCTCAAAATTATCTAAATAAGCACAGAATGAAAAACAAATATCTAATTACATTAGCCTAAATCAGTCTAAATTATATGAGGAACTTGAAGTTCAATATCTTCTTATCAAATAATAACCCATAAATTAAAGTCATTTCAAATTAATACAATAAACTATTGATAATATTATATTGATTGATTCGCTGTTATTAATATAAATAGCATATTTGCACCATTGGGATAATATATTTTAAACTGTAAATATTACCTCAGAATTAGAGCATGAGTTCATATGCATGTATTCATCATCGATAATACGGTTAGTAAAGTTGGAACAATTCTTAAGTGTTAAAGCGTTAATAGAAAAATATCGCACAGTACATTATCATTGGTAATGTAGAAAAATTCAAATGGCACAAATTAAATAAATAATATGGAATTACCTATTTATACTGAATATTCAGTTCGCGGGTGAAAGGATACTATATACGTTTTTGTTTTAATAATGTTGTCTATAAAGTATTAGAGTTAAATATAAAATAATCGGCGTTACATAATTCTCATGAATAATAACAATAAGTCGTGATAACAATTTAATCCAGATTTATGTGTTGTTTTATACTTCTTGCGCAGATTAAAACGACAGATAAATCCTAAAAATGGCGCATAGAAATATCATTTATATTTTAATTGTTTCGAATGTTAGATAATGATTATGTTAAAGCGTTCTCCCTTATTTTTGCCACAAAATGTATATATGAAACCATGAATATGTACCGTTTTCAAATTATATATTATTATGTACATATTTACATTTAATAATCTTATACTACTATAGGCACTGCACGAGTATATATTATATTAATAGTTTAAAAATTGACTATTATTAATTATCTTCCAATGACGATCCACTCTCACGTTTTGATAATATAGATCTGGAAAGGGCCAACGCAGGATTTGCTACTGCAATGATGTGATCACCGCTTGCAGCGACGACACGTACTCTACTATCTTTGATCGAAGGTTCACCCTCCGTCTCGGTTCTACTGTCATCCTGGTCCTTAAAATTAACACAATTTAATCATCCTTAAAGAATATATTCTATTAAAAATGTAGTCAAATAATAAACATACTTGTAAAGGCGGTGAGCTTGAATTGCTAAATGAGTATCTAGAATCGCCATCATCAGAATCAATTCTTGACCAAATACCACTGGAATTAGAAAAAAAAAATATTCATAAATGGTTTAAATATTTAATGTAAATATTCATATACTAACGAGGATGATGTGTAATGATGTCTGGAGTTTTCTACGTCGTTTTCATTACCCCGTCCTCGCTGCGAACCTTCATCGCCCAAATTTTTATCCTGAAATTTTTAAATCATATTCATAAACATGATGCGTAAATTATCAATTTTAAAAAATAATAATTGATGTAAAATAAATACATATAATTGTATGAAAGTAATAAAAAATAAATAAAAAGCTCACCTGATTGTAGAAGAAGAAAATAAAACAAATTGTTATATGAAAAATAAAATTAAAATTTAAGTAGAACATAAAAACCAAAAAGAAAGGGAACATATGTCTGAGGAGCAACTCTTTAAATCGTATTTATATGAAATTGTTAATTAAAGGATAATTATTAATCTAGAGTAGGGTTTTCCAACCTTTTTTTTGTACATTAGTGCCCTGATTAATAAAATTCTTCAAGATCTTCAAATAATTATATATAACCTTATTGGCTAACTTAAATTAGATAGTGTTATTATTATATCATTATTTTTTATAAAAAAATCAAGATTAAAAGAACTGTTCCTCAATGTGTACAATAAATAAAAAATAACCTAAAAAGAATTACATACATCCATCGTTTAAATTTATGCTAACGTATATTTATTGGTTAAGATTAGTTGATTATATCATTATAATAAGGTGCTAGTATTTATATTGAGTATGTACATGTTATCTACTTTACCATAACCATGTTTACAATAATTTTTGGATTAGACTAGACATTAAAGAATGTGACCACTCCCGTGAAACTCATTCGGTCTGTAGATACTAAATTAGTGCGTTCAATTAGAGACAGAGTGCAGTAAATATCTGGTTATTTAAGGCGTGGTCGCCTAGGGCTGACCTGGCCAGGGGTGGGCTCGCCCCGGTCACTACGGGCCCCGTGTTCACCCCTAGCTCGTTTAGCACCGCCGCTTCCACCGCTACCTCCGTCTGACTCTGATCTAGAACGACCAGTGCATGTGGAGGTTATTCTAAAATAATTTCAAAATTTTTATGATAATTATTGTCATTTAACAGGTAAAAAATCAACCTAAACAACTTAAAAATATTGCAAATGCGCTCACTGAGAATTTCCTTTAGAATAATGAAAACCGGAAAGGCGAACGACTTGTCTGGCCAATGGAAATAGTTCATCTCGTCTTGTCAATAGAGCTGGAACTGCTCTGCACATCTGAGCTGCGGCTTCATTTACTGAGACCTATGAAATAAAAATAAAATTTAATACAAAAAAAAATACTTTTAAAAAAATATTAATTCAAAATTATACTTCATGTAACGTTAGTGGTTTCTCAGGTTTTCTTTTACAATCAAATCTTCCATAAATAGCAGCGTATTTTCTAATTTCTTCCATTCTCCTCGGGTCATTTTCTGGCATTAATAAAACGGCCTCCAGATCTTTACACATTTTTTTCTTTGTGTTTTGAGGCTTAGGTTCGAGCTGGGGTAAACGTTTACTTAATCTCTCAGCTGCCGCTGCTAATCTAAGTATCTGGACTTCTAAAAGGCACGGAGTCAATTGTACAGGAGAGCAATTTACCGACGATGGACTTGAACCAGAGGACGGAGGACACGTAGGCACTTGCACTGGGGAATACGATCTAGAGTTATTGGTATTTGGTGGATTCGCCGTTGTAGACGTGGCAGTCGCTGTTGTTTTGCTATTGTTTGTTGGATTATGAACAGGGCTTGCGTTATGGGCCGATGAATTCGAACCGCAACTGCTTTCGGGGATACCCGGAGACGGACTGTACATTGGTCTATTGTTGTCGGGACTGGCGACTGTCGGTCTTTGCATAATAACTGGATGTGTAGGTGTGATATTCAATAATCTGGGACTACACGAAAGGAACGGAGTATCATTCTGACATAAGTTAGGTACTATTGGTATTTGAAACATTGCCGGATTTGTGACCCATTCCTGTAGGGCTTTCTGAAATCTCCTAACGTGTAATGGTTTCGACGCCATTCCGACGAGTGCCATAATTTCTAAAAATTCTTCTTCTCCAGCGTCACACAACTGTTGTACATCGTCACCTCCTAACAAATAAATTTCATATTAATATTTTTAAACTTAATTTTATTAAAAAATATCGAACAATTGGAAAAATCTTAAATACCCATTTCTAATAGTGTATCATAGTAAGCTAACAAGCTCGCTCGTTGCAACACTCTGTAAAGTTGGAGTTCAGCTTCGTTTCCAGGAGGTGCAGTTACAACCACTGTGAAATAAAATATAAAATTAAAAACATGAGCCAAGATATAATCATAATATAATGTATAACAAAATAATATTGAGTAGTTTCTACGTAATCAAACGTTAAAGCAAATAACGCATAATAGCAAAGATTTTAATAAAAAAAATATAATTTTACGCGGGCAATGAAAAAAAGGGTTTATCATTAATTCCTCTATGTATCTATAGTTGAACCTATTGTATGAAATAACACAAAAGAAATTTGCATAAAAATCTCACAGCTCCGTATGAATTAAATATTTTTTCATCTTGTGGAGATAAAAAAATTGCATTACGCCTGTATAAAACAATAACGAACCTTTTAGCAATACTATGTCATTCTATCTCTTACTAAAATACTACA
Source organism: Philopotamus ludificatus (assembly GCA_022495035.1). Taxonomy (NCBI): domain Eukaryota; kingdom Metazoa; phylum Arthropoda; class Insecta; order Trichoptera; family Philopotamidae; genus Philopotamus; species Philopotamus ludificatus. The sequence goes on along the minus strand of JAGXCT010037132.1, from coordinate 63,991 downwards.
GGAAAGTTTACGTAAATATAGTTTATAGTTGCCAGGAAAATTTTAAACTATACAAATATATATTATTAGATTCATACTGAAGTTTTTTCATACCATTCCAATATTTTTGAACCTCTCTATAATACATACACTCATATGTGTATGTACATATAAAAAAAAATAGCAATCATTTGTAACTGACAATTCAGGTAAAAGGCCGTTATTCATGGGGTAGTTACCCCTAACAGACCTTTTCATTCGTTGATATAGGGACCCCGAGTAGTTGAACCCACCAACCATGTGAAATTATTGAAACGCATTAAAAAAATCGTCAGGGGTGGTGGTAGAAAAAAAAATTGGGGGACGGAACCTTTTTGCTAAACCACACCCTCATACCAAAAAAAAATCAATGACACTAAACTTATATAATAATCAATATGACAGACATATTTTTTAAATAAACGAATCATGCATAATACTAAATTACAAAAAAATATATTTTTATTAGAATTATCTAATACTATTTTTTTTTTAATATGAATTATTTTTACTAATATGCAATTAATAATTGAATAGTTATATGAATACAATGACCATATAAGGAGCAATCAGTACCGGGAGGATGCAAATCGTATTTAGGCAATATATTATTTTATGTGTAAGTATTGACAATTGTATTAGGAAACTTAATTAAATTATAATTTCTCATTTATAATATGTTTTTGCCTCAAATTAATTTACAGCCAGCATCATTAAATTTTTCTTGACCTAATATTCCATATCCCTGTATTTAATTGATTATATATTTTTATAATAACTTGTACAGTAAACTTGTTTATTTGTATACTTATACTTTACCAATTAAATAAATGAATATCTATGAAAAACCATTTTCACAAATTTATTAACCTAACATTCTCTATGTTCTCAATATAGTAATATGATCAATAGAAAAAAAATAATACATAATATAGCAAATAAGAAATTTATAGTATTGCATGAAACTCGCGAAATTTATTGGCGCTAACTGCATTTTTTTAAAATTTCAATGCTTTTTCTCAGATTCAATAGAATTAAGTTCAAATTCCAGAATGTACTATTTTAATTTGTGAATAGATCGAGTCATGTTATTATATTTACCAATGTCAAAATTTTAAATGGAAAATTATTTTAAATGGCTCAATAGGACTATATTTTTTATCACTCTCATATCTAATTAATTGAGCTTAACTTATAAATTTTTAAGCTAGTTTTATAATAAGTGTTCTCACATTTTTTAACTCTGTTGCAATATAATAAATTATTAGCCCCTCTTTATATCACAGTTTAAAATGAACTTAAAATCAAAACCGCTCATTTTTTTATATAGAAAAAGTTCATATTAATAATGTATAAATATTTCCCATATAAAAACGAGCATAAAAAAGATTAAAAAAACTATAAGAGTAGGATATAAAAAATGAGATGGGCATGCAGGAATTTGAATATCAAACTAGGGGGATTGTTTGGACAGCGGGGTTAACTACTAACCCACCTGTGTTTTTTCACAGACAGGTACGAGGGAAGGCTAATAAAAAAAATATGATCGTACAGAAAAAACTAATTATGAATACTACTCTTTCGAGTCAGACTCGTTTTAGAGTGATGGAAAAAATTAGTGAAGAAAAAGTTGTTAAAAAACAATAAATCTCACGGGGTGCGTAGATTTTTTTTGTATCAGAATGAATTACACAAAGGTGTTTAGACAATATTTAAGAAAACGTGGGAACCGTAATAAAATATAATAAAAGTAACTCGCCGACACAATAAAATGATTGATTATATAAAAATTAATGTAATTAAAGGAAAAACTAAATGAATGCAATAAATAGTGCTAAAAATTCTGCAGGCAAAAATATAAATTATTAACTTTTCCCACTCCGTGTCTTTTTTAGAATCGTATATCAAATCAAACCATTTTCCCAATGAATATCTCTTTTAATAAATTTGTAAAAAAATATATAAATAGAGCTCATAGATTCGACTAAAAGTGGACAGAGTGGAAATAGCTATGCAATGAAAATTAGGGGGAGGTGAGAGGATTTTTTATTTCGAAATAAGTTTAAAATAGAGAAAGGAGTTTATACATATCACATGGCATTTATTTTTTGTTATAAAATATTATACTTCCTTTTTTTAAAAAAAATATCAGCCAATTAAATGTTTTTTTTAAGCATATATTCTGAATTTTAAAATAACTTTTCCAGAAATTTAAACTAATAATTTTAGTAGCTAAATTTGTAATATGAAGATACAGCTATAGTACAGACGCAATCCACGATTGTCATTCATATTACCTGTGACCCATTAATATGGCTGATCTAATTCCTATTGAAAATTTTGTATTATGTTAATGCAAATTGGCACCGCAATGTTTGATCACACGACGGACCACACCCAGAAAACAAGCTGATTGCCACTATCCCATTGTACATTTTGAATAATTAACCCTTGCGAAACAAACGCCGCCTTGCTCTATCCGACCTAATTCTGGAGACATTTTTTTTCTGCGGCGGGATTTGAATTTAATGAGTTGCTTCCTCACCGTGAGATGATGACTCTAAAAGCATATGAGAACAGGGAGCGGTGAAAATAATAGTTAGCAAAAAAAATATCTAAAGTTTTTTGCAGGCCTCTTGCATATTAAAAATATGTAAATCGGGAATAAAAAAAATGCATATGTAAAAATAAATATAAATAATTTATACTGGTAAATCATTAATTATAAATTTATGCAATAATTAATCTACTTATTTTGGGAAAATCTAGGATAAGACTTGAACCCAAAGTTTACTTTGTTTAGTTTACTTTTATTATTATTCAATATAAGCGAGAAAAAATATGATTGTCGCAAATAGAAAAAAAAGTCAGAGAGAAAATTTATTGCGGAGAAAATTGTTTTAACCTTTCATCCTACGAAAATCTTTCACAAAGAAATACGTTGGATGTGAAATGAATTTTTAAGATTACTAAACGGTCATAAATAAAAAAAAATCAAGTTTAAATATGTATGTAATTGAAATTATTCTAAAACGTAGGGTACCTTATACTTTTGTCCATTTTTTTATTGTCTCTAGTAAAATTATTATATATGCAGATATTTTTTTTCGCGTTTTTCGTGTGATCCTTGAATGTTTGCAACGTCCATTGAATACCAAAACAGCAAAGATATTCTCGACGGCAAACGAGCCTATATTTTACATAAATTAACAGGGGTGCAACTTTGCGAAAGGTGAACTATACAAAAAAAGTGGACCCTATTGATTCTTCTCACACCGCGCGAAAAGAAGCTGTTTTGCATACCATCTTTCGTTTTGTCTTGTTTTTTTTGCCATCAACAGTGGAGTTAATCCCGATTACGTATGCATATGAGTGCATCCTTTGCATTGTCTATTCGGGGAACAAGTCTGCATAATTACAGTCACTTATCACGGAAACGGTGGTGCCCGTACGGATCCTTCGATAAAAAAAAGCACCCATTCATCGAACAATGCTCGGGGCCACTTTTTTTTTGGTCCTATATGACTTTTTTTTAGGTATTCGCGTATGAGAAAGTGTTGTTGAGCACATAGGCTTTTGTTTTTTTTTAGAGTTGCCGAAAATTTGCATGCGCTTTCGCTTTTCGGTGATGAGAATTTTTTTTTTTAATCTTAAAAATTTTGTTCCTATGAGAAAAGGAGCGTGATCGTGCAAATAATTAAAATGTATATATATAGGTAAGGATATATACATAATTTAAATAATTTCGTTGTTTTTTATTGTTTAAATGTTTTTTTTAATAAATATAAAATTATACTCTTGAACAATTTTATATATATCAAACTAATTCAGAAAACGTTTGTTTCATATAATAAATTAATTTGAAATCTAAATACTATACTTTAATATTAATAATAAATTATATTAATTGTAAAAGGTAAAATTTTATATTATATAGAAATAATTCAGTTTTTATTTAAAAAAACGCAGGTGTAAGATGGTCGTATACAATTAATAAAAAGGTCCCTTTGACCACTATATCAGGGATGATTCGAACAAATCAATAATCGACTGACGATATAGATATAAAAAGGGTTGTCGAAAAAAGGGGTTCCGGGGTTCGTTGAACTTTAGTTAAAAACAATTTATTACGCTATATACATTATAGAAAAATGATAAATTATAAATTAAAATATAATTGAATTAAAGTTATTTAAAAAAATCATTATAATTTGTGGAAATATAGAAAAAAATATGTATCATTACGGGTGATAATGCGCATCCCTTGTATTTAAGAAAAGATGTAACATAGGGGAAGGGTGTGTGGCAAGGCAAAGCGATGTATAGGTAGCGTATAAAGGGTTATATATTTTTTGTACTTGTGATCTTTTTGGTTAACCAAATAGTAGCGCAGGTGGTTGTCCTACAGAGTTGAACTGTATAAAAAATAATTTAGTATCTAGAGCGATACGATTTTCCAAAACTTAAATTAATGTAGAAAACGTATAAACATTTTATTTGCAAAAAAAATCGCCTTATAATTTTTACCCATTGCTCTGAAACGTTCTCCATTTCACATTTTTCTTTCTTATAGAAAAATTATAAATAGGCAGAGAAACGAGAGTTTTTTTACGACGATAAAATGGGCACAAAAAATATTTCTATAAGTAAATACGGTCCTGAGAACGCTCGAGAGTACAACAGACCAGGAAGAAGAATAGCCCATCTTCCGCGTTTTATTGCTAAAAAAATGTAAAGGGTTGAATTATAGTGTTACCCATTTTATAGCTTTCCGGAAGGATTCCAAATGGTTATTTAATCCCCTATTGCCCACGGTCGAATATTGTCTGTATATATTCATGATATTGGATACTTAAGACATTTTTATTATTCGGGATCTCGTTACATGGAATAGTCACAGGTCATTCACAGCAATACAAATATATTACATATCAACATAGGTCAACAATATAAATACACTCATATGTTTATTCTTTCAATTAACAGATTGTGTATTCTGCACATCCAATATTTAATCGACATATTTTAAATTCATAGAAGATAAAATTATATGGTACCATTAAAAATAATTTTAATTAAAATAATACGGTGTAATTCAAATCGATGTGTATGTTTAAATATCAGTTTTAGAATATTTCCATATCGAAATGATTTAAAATTAAATGATAAGAAATCACAGGATGTAGGATGTCGTTTATTTAATCGACGCGGGTCAAAAGGATCTTTACGACTTTTTTTCAATCGTATGCCACATGATGATGACCCGTTGATGTTGAATATCGTAGAGTGGTCACTGCGTTTATATGCATCCTTTACACAACAAAAACTCGCCTAAAAAACCAGGAAGGGTTCCTCCCCGACACAAAGGTGTACATGCCCCTCCATGGGAACGTATACATGGTCAGTTCAGTTATTATTTATCTTGTATAATGTTCTGACGATTTTTTGTCTAATATAAAAAAGTGATTACTAAGACAATTTACTCGTCTATTTATACTTCCCCACGATAGAAGGGCTGAATTTCCATACGCCAGCAGACTGCATGGGAAGAATGGTAGGATGGACATCACACAAATAAAAATAAGAGTACGATATATTTTTTTCTCTATTATCATATTGCTCAACAATTATGATATGCATCTGGGTGGGTTTTTTCTAATGTAACCGTCAAATTGTTGAATATTTTAAATTAAACATTAAATTGGATCGATTTATACAGGGTAAAAATACTTTGCAATACAATCGAAATGATTAGAAACATGTTTTTTAAAAAAAACATTATATATATTATAAAGAATAATTTTATAGCTATTTTGTATCAATCTAATTGTTTTCTATCATATATTAAACGTTATTATATCAAATTTAAAACAGCAGTATTAAACCTTTTAATATATACCGACCGCTTTGATCACCGTTGCCATAGAAATATATTTTAGCACAAGTGCGAAATATTTTTAACCTTCTCCAGTCTGTGAGATATTATTAATTTCAACAAAAAAATAGTGTTATTTATTATATTAGGATTTCAGATTAAATCCTTTCAGATCAAAACCTTTAATTCATTTTGCCAATGAATATCTATTTTTATAAATTCGACTAAAAATGATCAGAGTGAAAAGGGTTAAATAACAAGATAGAGAAAACCAGATTAACGACTGTTGATGTAAATTAATACAATATCACACAGTCAGAACTGATTCGATGTATATTTATTTCAGTTATATACTGGGTCTTCGGGATATATTATTTCTATTGCATTGTAACAATTGTAAATTTGTCTGCGATGGAAAAATTACAATGTTGGAACCTATTTCTTTAACTAGAATAGAAAACTAAGGGTCAGTTGTAACTAAATGGGTTGTTTTGCATTCACAGGTTTACAAACAATAAGTAAAATTTAGCTCTTAAAATGAACAATCAAAAAGCATATTTGTGTACAGGGGCTACGAACCGTTATTTTTTGGATTTCTTTCAGATCAATTAAAAAAATAATGATTTTTGTATATCAGGTTATTATTTGTTAAATTGGCCTTCGAAACGGAAGTAAATCGAAAACTGCTAAAAATCCTTTTTATAGTCGAAACGAAAAACCAGAAAAACACAAAAAAAAATAACAGTTCATATCAGTTTAATATATTTTTTTAATAAAATTAAAAACATTTTGTTTAAATACTCTTTTAAAGAATCTTTATTTTGCCGGAACAAAAACCGGAACCGAATTGATATATTTTTTAATTAAATCGAAAAATAACGATTAGAAGCCCTGTTTGTGTCACATAATGTTGGGGCCATTTAATCAAGGTAATATTGGTGAAGTATTAGTATATTTTCTGAAATTCACGATAAAGGAATATTAAATAATACTGCAGTAGAAAAATGGTTTATGAGAAAAAGAAAAGATTCGAAAGAATTCTCTTGCACACTTTGATAGAGATATTTATTATTACAACAAAATCCACGTAATACAATATGTCAATTAGCAAACAATCTTAATAATGATTTAACATTATGATTGACCTTACTTTGGGACCTTGGAAAAAATTCTAAAGTCAATCAATCAATTAGGAATTTGAGTAGCTCATCGATTGCGCGACAGAAACAAGAGTAACTGTGTATGTTTTGCAAACAAGTCTAGTCACTGGGGATCCAAATGGATGAAATTATCCAAAGCAATCGGCTTCTAACCGAAATTTACACAGAAACAAGATTGCGATTATGCTTGTGATGAGATTACTGAGTGATACTCAATAGCGAGTTGCTAAAATCTACATCAGACTGTTACAAGAAAAAATAATAGCCATCATAAATTAAAGGAGAAAAGATTTTTAAGGATATCACGAGAGTTTCTTTCGTGGTCAATTCTAAAACCGACCCCTTACTCTGCAAACTTTAATAATAATAAATATAAAATATAAAATTTAAATTATATATGACTTGACACAATAAACAATGAATTAACAAAATCGAGAAAAACTATATAAATTATATAGAATATTACATGAAAACCGATAATTTTAATGATAATTTTATGAAAATGATCTTTGATTTTCACAATTAATCACAAAAACGAATTTCTAAAACAAACAACGGCAAATAAATACCATCACAATGAAAAATACAAAATTAAAGATTTTTATACATCGCGTCTATTGATATAGTATGTATTGTGATGCATAAGTATATAGTCCGTTTCCAGGACCTTGATTCGATTTTAATTAATACAAATGGTATCTAGACGACTTCCCGTTCAGCATATGTCTCACGTCCGTAACGTTTCATTGTGGCCATTACACCAGGGTGGGATGACACAGTGGAAAAATAATACCTGTAGAAAAAATGTAAAGCAACAACACAAAGTATCTTTATGCGCGGGTGAATAAGACGGGGATAAAAACATAACCCTTGGGTGTTCATTCAAATTAATTGAAAGTTGCCTTAAAAATCCATTAGGGTTTTTGTCGAAGGGTTAAGACGTCGTAAAAAGTGTTGTTGCATGTAGAAAAAACGCGCCTCTATAGAAATAGTGCGCGCGCAGTGGTCACGGTTTTGAATGTGCCGAGTGTAAAAAAGGAGAGTTTGATGGACGTTAAATGATGATGCGCTCTTACAATGTAACGTTTCAATGAAACGATCGGATGTTTTGGGGTAGCCAACTGTTGGCGACTGACACGTTAACATTCAACGGATCGATACCGCTCTTATCCATCAAAAATTCAAATTTTTGCGAGTACAGTCGAGTAGAACGTAAAAACAATCGGGAATAAAATTTCACTATTTAAAATATGTAAAGGGTTGGAGTCAAAGTAAAGCATTAAAGGAATTTAAAGATAATTATTAGATTTCATTCAATTGTAAATATGATAATATGTAACTTGGCAAATTTACGTGATTGATAAATTATAATTATTTATATTTAGGAAATTGCCTTGAAAATTCTATTGGTTGGCGATCAATGATCATGTGTTACTAACAAGAGAGTGACTAATGCGGAAGGATATGCGGTGAAAGTGAAGATAATTTAATTATTAAAAAAAATATATAATAAATAATTCAACAACAACCCAATTTTATTAAATAGTTATGCATTTTGAAAGATTAATATTTTTTTTGGTAGATTTTTATGATAAAATTATGAAAAATAAGCCGTTTTCCCCCAAAAGTATTGAATTGGAAGTAATGCAACAAGCTGGTAACCCCTTGCAACCCGCAGAACGAGTTCCGATAATTACCACAAATCGTAATAATAATTGAAGACGGGACAGATGTTCAACGCTAGCTGGACCACGAGGCAACATGCGGTATACTCTATTGTCCCTTGATTTGTTTTATTAGGAGCTTTTTATACATATACATGATGATTATCATTAAACACTAGGCTTACAGAATAATCATTCGTAGGCGTGCGATTTCCGGAAAAAAACATTTTTTTACTAAAAGACTAGAATATTACGTGCATACTACATACATAAATGATTGTAATGAAAATAATATTAGAAAATATAGCTTACGTTAATAAATTTGGCGTGAATTTTCATATCCTCATTTATATTTTATTATAAATTAAAATTGTAAAGTAGACCTATGTATAATTAACATTTTTTTTCTCTAATAACTCTTTTAATATAAAATCTTACTTGTCACAAACTCTTTGTATTTGTCCAAAAAATTCGAAAGAATAAATTTTATAAATAGTCATTGACCTTTATTCTCCGCAATTGCGAAAAAAAAATATAAAAACAATATTCGCATCTGGCCACGGGGGCGATGTTTTTAAAATGCGAGTGAAACGTACTAGTGAGTCAATAAGAGTGACACGTACCATGAAAATTCAGTCGGCGGCGAATGCTCAGTCTGCGGCGGGACATCGGCAAGTGTGCGCGTTATTTACGCGTCATATTGATTAGTAGAAAAATCCAAAATATCGACCGAATTATGAAGCGTATCATGAATAATTATTTTTATTCTTAGAACAATATTTTTTTTAAATGTTAATATATTAAAGAATTCATCAATATCTTAACTTGAAATTCTCGGAGTATCTGAGATACCCCCTTCGGATAACGCGGTGACGGATCGGTTAATCCATGCCCAATATCAAAAATGAATACCAGAATCATATTCCTAACATTAGTTATGAGTTCAATATTTTAATTCAGTCAACAGCAAAAAAGATAAATTGAGCTAGAAAGAGGACATCAATAAATCTATCATTAAAAATATAATATAAGCATAGACGTTAAAGAACAAAAAGTTAGCTGGAATGCACCAATTGCGAAATTTAATGACGCGGGTTATAATTGGATAAAATGTTATTTTGTAGTTTTTAATTATAACTTATAATTATGGAATTTGGCATATATGAATTTATTTAAATAATATACATTGTATAAAACATGCATATGTTTGCGAAAAAAGATTTTATAGTATCTTAAGGATAAACATCATTGGGATAATTAGATATCCATAATAGTTTTGGTAGACGATGATAGATACAGACATGAAATCTGTTATTCTATTACCGAACGAAACCCTCTCAGTGTTGCCAATATCAATCGAAATCAAGAGTTAACCTTGAGAATATTTGTTTTCATATAACAGCAATATGAATATTATAAGATTATTATTATTTGTATTAGAATTTTAATTCATTACAATGACCTTTATAATTGTAATCATTTTTAAAATAATATATCTTAATAAAATAAAAATATTTATTATAACGTGCTAAGATCATAAATATTCACTTAATTATAAATAAGAAGAAGAAATATGCAATAATTCTAACTAAATACATATAAATATTAATTCGTAGCTATACGTACATATACTACTACATTTAAAAACTTCTAAATATAACCCCCTCTAAACGAGGACGTTGAATATTATTGATTTTTTTTTAATTCTCCCCTAATAATTTTGGCAATTATGTGCGTTACTCATGGGCACAACGAACATATAGACAAATAGATAAAAATGAACGCACACACGCATAGCATCCTCACAATAGTATGAGTGTATATTATAGCTAAGGGTCAAAAAAAATCGCTTTTATTAAACAAAACTAACCCTCATGCATGAACTTGCCAAAACTAGTTTTTTGATTGGACAGAACCGGCGAGGGGACAAGCCCACAGAGCTTTGCTCCCGGGGGCAAAAAAATATATCACCGTAGGGGAATTAAGTACAATATATTGAAAAGTTTAATACAAACGTCGTACACACTCATATATATATGAAATTTGGTACAGAGTGCAATAAAAATATTGCAAAAACTCATTCGAAATGTTTATGCATTTCAGACCAATCTGACTTAATTTGATTCGCCATATGTGGATCAAACGCCAATTTATTATTTTTATATGCAATATGCATACATCCTAATAATCATATAATAGGTCAATTTTGAAATAATGATCACTGATCCACCACATGCATGGTTTGAAAATTGTAGTACATTAAGGATACCCTAATATGTTATTTTTGTATCGTGTATCGTTGTATTTTAAAATTAAATAAAAATCCTTATGTGCAACCGAAAATAAATATTTTTTCACTGAAATAAAAATGGCGGACACCTCGAAATGGGGTAGTTTTTATACGCGGAGCCATGCAAAAATTCGCATATATTCACCATATATGAAACAATACTGCATGAGGCATGAACTGCCGTTTTAAGCATTCCAGTGGCAGGAAAAAAAAATATTATCATTTATTTTATGCCTAATTATTTTCTATAAAAAATAACTAATAATTTTATGAAATTTCGTTAGAGCAGACGACAACAAAAGTAGACGACACTTTTACAATGGAATGAGACACTTATAATGGCAGTAATTTATTGAATTGATGGACAAAATCAACAGCTACGAGGATAATACTTTTGCACTGGTATTCCATAATGATATAAAATGCATTGGTCAGTTGTTTAATTCTGATGATCACGTTTTTTTTTATAAAACGGATAAATATCATTTGCCCGTTGGCGCCGCGAGCCGTCCATGTTCCTGCGGCATACCCGTTCGTTTTTGAAGAGAGTCACAAAAAATCAGCAGCAAGTCTGCAGACCCGAGGAGATGTTTTTTCTGCACTCTTCGTTAAGTTAGACGTTTGATTGCATGCCGGATGCCCGCACACTCGACCCTGCTGCAGCAGACCCATACCAAGCGGACCCTTGCCCCTCATTGGTCATCATCACGCCACGCGGACCCCAACTCAACCAGTATTCGGGGCACACCCAAAAGCCGTCTAGAGTGCAATTTTTTTTATCATAACTCATAGCTACTCTATTATGACGACACTGGATTATAAATTATTTGTAAATAGTTTAATGGACATTAAATCTAAGACTTTTAAAATATTATCTATTATATTAACATGTTTGATCCTCGAAATCATCTAATTACGTACTTATTATATGATTAAATACAGCCAGTTCTCAATTTACAACGGGATTCCATTCCGCCAACTTGGGCGTAGGTCGAATTAGTCGTAAGTAGAATTTCATACAAAAAAATGTTGTTGATTTTTTTCTTTATAATTGCTTATTTTTAACTTAACATAGTAAATAATTATAAACAAAAAATAATAATTATTATAATTATTTTCATCATTTGTGCTATTTATATCTATAGTAAATCCTGAAAGTTTTCAGCGATTGCAGGGGTTTAATTTTTTTATATGTAAATATGTCAAGGTTAGTTTGTTAGCATAGTTTTCGTTTCCTTTTGCTCATAAATTTCATAATAAGTCCTTGCGGAACGAGTTACCTTCTAAGATCTATTGGTATATGAGTCCATATTTTCAAATTTTTGAATTCCATCATTGACTTAGATAATCTGGAGTCATGAATTCAGTACATTATTTTGTAGTATGTACTTCGAGTTATCCTTTATTTTTTTCTATAACTCGTTCTAACTCGATCAAGTTTTGGTTTGTGAGTTCTTCAAAATAATTTTCGAAAAGTTGAATTATGTCTTTATTGTCAACTTCCAGATTAGAAGCTTAGCAAATTTTACCAATATTGGCCAATATTTCTTTTACTTTCTATCTCTATAAGAATTTGTTCAATATGCTATTCATTGATAGCGTCGTTACGTCACTTCTGAGACGACCACGACTATTATATTCTTCTGAGATTTTTTTTATTGTATGATAGATGTTTGGTGTCTTTCAATGTCTGATCTCTTTTTGTTCCTTACGATATCTGGAGTAAAAGCCATTATTAAATAATGCACTTCGAAGTTAGTAATGTCTTCTCGATTCATCGGCTGTTGAATTCTTGTAGTGTTTGGAGGTAAATAAATAACTTTTATGTTTGGTTGTGGAGGATGAACTGAAGCATTGTCAAGAATTAAAAATATTTTAAAAGCTATTTTTGATATAGGATAATTTCAATTTCCATGACATGTTGTTTAGTCTAATACGACATTTTGGGATTAACAAGCACACAAGGAAAAACTGAAAAAACGATTTTTTCTTCTCCACGTAAGTGCGAATAGTCGTCAGTTGAGGACAGACGGTATATATTAAGTTTACCGGAAATAAATTCATATTTTATTGAGATCAGTCTGTCCTAAACACGGTGGAGTAAATATCTTTGTAAGTTTTTTTCTATTCCTCGACTTTTTTTTATATCATATATTTTATTGTATTTTTAGGAATAAAATTAACAAGCCCGAAGCCAATGCTTTTGATTTAAAAAAAATGGAATTCTCTCCGGTACCCCTAATATATATATATAAAACTTATACAATTAATGAAAATAATATATCAAAAAAACCTAATATTTGTTTAAAATTTACTAATATAATATTAAATGTAATTTACTTGGGTCTTTTTATCCATCATGAAAAAAATCCAATAAATTCTATAAAACATCGAAAAATTTCATCGAATCGGTCCTCTTGAGACGTTACATTGTATAGGCGATAAACGTTTTCAGATTTTTTTATATCGTTCGTTTTCTTCAAAATAAATACTGAGAAGAATGTAACGAATGCCGATGCGTAGAAATAAAAATGAATTAAATTTTGGCAACAAAAACGAGTCGACGGAATGTGCCCACTGTGCCACAGCGCCACCATCTCCACCTGTAAAATGCACGACGATATTAAATGGTGGCTAGTTTTTAGGGCCACGCATTGAATTTTGAACCGAGACCCTAAGAAAGAGTCCCGGCCTGGGATCACTCCGACTATGGACTTAGTATCCATTTTTGCGACCTTTAAATAAAAAAAAACTCATTTAAATACTAGAATCTGAAGAATTTCTCAAAAATCTTGGCATCAATTTTCTTTGAATTATTTTGACGTAAGAATAAATAAAAATACTATTCACAAAGGATTTTTTTGAAAAGAAAAACAAATTCAATGAAATGATCAAACAACATTATCTGAAATTGCTTTTTCTTCAATTTCAATGAAATATATATTTTACATATTTTATTACAGTTAAAATAAATATGTATTGTTTTCATGCATTTCATGAAATTTATGAAAACTTGGATAATAGATCATGTCTGAATTTTTATTTAATAAATGTATTATACGAATCACTAGATCATAATTATGATCTGCCAACAGATGTCTTAATGTGAAGAATGGTTCAAAGCCAGCATTGAATAGGCCTTAACCCAATTATACGTGTTTACCAAAAAAGAAAAAAAAGAGTTTCGAAAAAAATAAAAAGCAAGTACAGCAGTGCTTTCCATCGTACAACAAGCAGCTGCTTCCTATTGTGACGTTGTACATATCTGATGTATCGGACCCTGAATCTACTAGGGTTCCTCGAGGCAGACGAAACAATGATGATTTGCATATATTAACTTAAGAAATAAAACCACAGACGGAGATGCACTTTTTTCAACGTGACCACTGAACTGTGAATAGGTTCGGAATGCAGCCGGCATAGTAAATATGGGTCGAAAGATAATCACGCATTAATTACGGAGAATAAGAAATTATTTGACATTCAAATTAAAAATAATCGTCGACGTTAATTTGAAATAAGGAACATGCCAAATCCGGCCTATTTTAATATGTAGGTCAAAAATGCATTTTCTGAAAATTTTTGATCGATTCGATTCCAAAATATGTATTTTTTCCCATTTACAGGCCATACCCATGCTGGCGGCGAATTGCATAACGGAAAATCCGCATGGTGGTACGTACATAAGTGGTTGCCGCAGTGGTATGATGTAGTTTTTACTTCGTGGAAAAAGATGTCGTTTTTATATCGCAGTGCCGGTATTGGGCAGACGCCGGAAGGTTGTAGTGCCAGGAAAGATCAAGCTTTCTCATTTTGGGTGGAACAAATTTAGAAACCGGGACCTGTTGCGTTGATATTGTAATGATTCTTTGGATCACACCACATCAATTAAATGCTTATAAAGATAAAAATCTTTAAATCGTCTAATTTATTCGGAAAAACGATAAATGGCTACTTCTGATAAATCAATTTTAAGATAATTGAGCTATTAATATAATAACTGTCTGCCACAAGTTTGAAAAACGGAGAAATTATCCCACTGAATGAGGTCCGCGGCCCGGAATTCACCAGGTATGGTCTGTTCCTCCGCGAGGCTCCGTCTGGTCTGCGACCCGCAATAAAAACTGCAGCAGAGCGGGCGATAAAGAAAATAAAACATGGCCGCCGCTGCCGCTTTCTTTTTTGCAGAGATGCATCGTGCGCGCTTTTTTTCCCGCGCCCAGTTCTACCAACAAACGGGAGCGCCAGCGCCACCTACCCCTTTCATAAATATTGTTTATTGTTATTGCCGCATCTTATGGAAGATATGTCCCCTCTTCTGAGGCGACCCCCTACAACCCGCCACCTCGGCCGTTATGTGAATTTCAAGTCGTAAAAGTAACGTGAAATATATTTTCGCCGGATGCCTTTATAGCCGTATGCGCCATAACAACGCAGAAGGTTTTAAACTATTTTATTATTGAAACAACTATTAACACCATTCAAATATTACAATTATTTTTTTCCCGCTGACAAATCAGCAAGACGGATTGGATTTTTAAACTGATGCCACAAAATATGCAAGCGATATCTCATTAAGCCATTTTATTCAAAACAAGGCAATAAAAGTGTTGATAGTTTAACACCAAGATACAAATTAGAACTTCAAATACCAACAATATTAATATGTATAAAAAACCTATGCGATATTAAATACACTCAACTCTTTTTTTACACGATAGATACGCTTCACCAAAAACCATGTAAAAAAGTGATAGAATTCATAGAAAAATTGAAAATTGGTTACTTACATTTAAAAAACTATGTTCAACATATTAGAAAATCGTGTGAAAAAATGAATGCCTAATAAATAAATTATACAAAATAATTTTATGTATGTATTAGAAAAAAAATATACTAATGACACGTCAATATGTTAGAAGCCAATGAAGATATTTTTTGTTATTACTATCCTGTGTTGTTGAACTATTTAATATTAGGAAATCTCTTATTTACCTTTGTATTTTGTTTCACAAATTGTTTATACATTTCTTTATAGCTATAGAAATCGGCAGCCCTGTTGAAATTTTAAGGCTCATTCTAAGTCGGGATTATAAGTAAGAAAATGCTGTTCCATATTCTTAAAGTCGTCGTGAATATAAGCAGCCGCATTTCACTAATTTGTGTACTTTTTTCCCATTGCTCATTGAATGTTGTGTGACATAAAATGATGTCCTTTTGCATCAATGAAAATCTGAACACAACAACATGCGAAATTGAAAATATATAAATATTTTGTTTCTGGGAATCGTGTTAGAGCAAATAATTAGTGTAAAAATAAAATATTTGTTCTTTTTAGAGGACCGTGTTATTTAAAATCCGTGTAAAAAAAGTTGTAGTGTAGAGTTGCAAATATACAAGCTACCCACAATATGAAATTATTATATTTAGATTTTTTTTTATTCGATTGAATAAAATACAATAATTTTAGAACATCATAACGTTTCTTATTAAATTAATATTTATAAATATTAATTTTGCAATTCTACTAATAAAAAAAAATAATTAGTATTTATATTAATATTTTTAGTATATATGATCCACACAAATATTATCATCCGAATTCACAATTTACCAACCGGAACTATGCCACCGGCTTGAATCAGAAAATTAAACCCTAACTCAAGCTGTTTTTATTATTATTTTTTTATTAAAATAATCATAATGCGTCAGAAAGAGGGTTAAATATTAACATCGCGATAAAAAGAATAGTGAAATATGTAAGAAAGTTGTTTATTCGTGTCACTTTTTATTGCTAAATACCTGATTCCGTCGGTGTGGAATAATAAAAAACTTATAAATCATTAATAATTATTGCCAACAAACAAGACAATTTATTAAAGCGACTACGCATAAGGTAATATCGCTGTTCATGATATACCAGTTCGATTTTTATGGAGATAATCGGATATTTTAAACGGCGAGTTAACAAAATAAATGAAATGAATAAATAAAAATGCATAATAATGGAATAGTATAGTATCGATAAATACTATATTTCGGTTTATAAGGATCTTGGGAACGTATTCAACCCCGTGACAAAAACATCGCGACTCATCCATACATTTTCTCGAACGTAATAATTATATCGTGGAAATGCATTTTACTTTTTGTATTGACAGACGACGTAAAAACAAGTCAATTATAAACATGTACATTCATATACCTTATCTTAATCTATATCGAACAATATGAAGCGAATATGAAAATAGGGGATTCTCAACATTTTCTGCAAACGAAAATTAAATATATCGCAATAATTCGATTGATTATAATGCAATATTTATTGCATTTCTGATGTATCTATTTAAAAACAAATCTTTAAATGTGCATTTACAGTGAAAAATTAAATTATTTCAGTGTATCAGCTCGCACCACAACTGAGTAATCATTAAGTGCGTGCTTTGAATGAATATTTTAAAAAAAGTAAAAAACGATTCGTGTATGACGAGGAATTGAATTCGCATGTTCCCACAGTTGTTTTTGAGCCCGTCGCCGAGTTGTATACCCAAAGAAACAAGACTGTGATAATAAAAAAGTAGTGAGCGTGATCTGATAACAGAACGTGATGCATCCGAAGGTTGTTAATTGGATCTTATTAGTGAAAATTATCACATTTTACAGTTGTTGCACTTGGCCTCGGTGTGAGTGTGCTATGTGGCGGTGAATACAAAACAACGCCTCATTTACAAGGAACAATGTATTCGCCACAGAAGATGAATATTGAATTGTTCAATAATTATGATTAAATAACATCGATTAGAATTTCAGAGAACATCGAGATCGTATATGGATGTGCATGAATTCAATTCGCGCTATCCACTTTTAATCGAATCTATGAGTGACTCTCATTATATATTTTTTTACATATTTATTAAAAGATATATTCATTGGGGAAAAAATAAGAATCATCTATAGCATTTAATCTGATATCTGATTAAAAAACGTCATTATTTTTTTTAATTAAATAAAAAAAACTTAGTTCAAGTTGTTTGCAAAAAATCTTTTAGGCCAATACGTCTGGCCCACGGTTAAAACATATTATCGCGTCTAAAAACGCACACATCTAAAAACGTATCACACTCAGAAAACTTTGGTAATTGGATAGCTAATAAACCAAGATCATTTTAAAGAACACAAGTATTAAATCTTCCTGTTTATCATTAAAGCTAAAAAGAGATATGGATAGATATAAGGATATTTTAATATAGGTTCAAAACTAAATGGATTCCAAAAGTGAGAGATTTTTTTAAAAGTAAAAATTTGCCACAGAAAGCAGTGCTATATTAGATAATGCTTTTTCTCATTCAAACGAAATCATATAGAATACAGAGGACGACCTTATGCTTACAAATATTTTTCCACTCATGTCATTACTTTAATTAAACCCATGAATCGAAGGATTATTTCTTTATGCAATTATATTACTGTACATGCCTTAAAAACCCTTAATAACGAAGATGACGACATAATTAAGTACTGAAAAAAAATTACGGTACTAGATGCGATATCTCGATACTAAATAAAGTCAATGTGACTCGTTTGATGGTGGAGGAAAATTCTATCTAAATTTAAAAGATATTTTTTGGATTCTAAGAAGCCTGAAGCAAGTGAAATATGTGAGCTAAAAAGTGGCAAATTTACAGGGTTTTGAAAATGTCGATGAAGAAAACAATATTGTATTTCGAATTTTAAACGCATGAACGAATCAATCAAGAGCTGACAAAGATGCAAGTGAAGAAGAAGAAATTATTAATCATATTACTGTTGACACTTTATTGGAGTACATCGGCCAAGGAGGATTCATATAAGAATATAATAGCTTTTAAGTAAACTCGAAGTGAATTTAGAAAATCGTTGAAGAATTCTCGTGACCAAACTAAAATCATATTTTTTTCTTAATAAATATTAACCATTTTAAAATAAAAATCTGCTTTAGAAATGTATTTTAAAATAAAATAGAAATGAATAGTTTGGATTATCCGTGCGGCCCCACCCCCAATTAGCCCTGATAATCGGCAGTGTATTGCATTTAGTGATTATTTATTTATGAGTTAACATTTAATCTGACTATTATATATATGAAAATGAACTATTTCTAATGGCATTAAAAACGGAAATACAAACAAAAAAAAAGCGAATATTTATTTGCATATATGTACGAGTTTATAATAAAATGCATAAATTATAAAAAAAATATTTAAAACGTATAAATATGCTGCCATATTAATTTGCCGCCAAATTTAAATGGGATTATATAAGTAAATATCAGTTCAGGAGCAACAGAAAAAACAAATAAATAACATAACCAATAAGATATGTATAATAATATAATGGTTTTTTTTTCTATTTGGGTTCTTACTGGAATTATGATAAATACTGTTCTACTCACTGGTGCCGTTGGAGTTTCTCCCGAGAATCTTGGAGCTGCCGTTGTGTGAGTCCAGGGGCGCGAGATCGGGGGCCGCGGCCCTCGGGCTGCAAGGAGCCTCCATGCGAGCCACCACGTGACACATCCACAAACACAACAATACTATTAAAAATTAAAAACAAGGATGCTATTATGCATAATATACACCAATGTTTTATTCATAGAAATTTATATATTTTGAAAACAAAATCAAAGGATTCGTGATTAAAATTATGTTAGTGTCCGGTGTTGTAGAAAAATTAAAAAGGTTATAAAATTGTGAGGGCGGGAAAAACTCGCCGAATTAAAACGGTTAGACGTAAAGCAGCCGTACACGCACGCTCTATGAGACGAGCCGCGTGCGACTGACGGCCGTAGCGCCACCCCGCGACCCCCACCCTACGAACCCTTTTGATTGCGCAATACCATGACATATTGCGCTAACTACCACAGTGCTGCGACGCTCCATTTAAATAATCATCCGTTTTTAAAAGGTATAACAGATATTTTGTAGACGCCTATATTTTTATATATAAAATATAAAAACATGTTTAAAAAAAAAACTATTTTTGTAATTAAACCTATCTACATAAAATCGCTGGAAAGCAATCTTGCGGTATCTCGAAAAATGAAACCTTACAGAGGAGTAAAAAACGATTTAAAATGTTAATAATTCTTTAAACTAAAAGAAGCAGAACCCTAATTTAAATATTTTAGAACGATTGTACATTTAGTGGAAAAAATGCTAAAAAAAAATTTTTACTATATCGCATTTTATCAAGATAAAAGAAAATTGCTATTAAGTGTCAATATTTGTGATAATGAAATGAACGCGTGCTAGAAATCACTATTGCCAGAACACAGAGTGTCCCAAAAAATGTATACCCAATTTACTGCAAGAATTTATTTTATCACGCATTCGGGAAGACTTCGAAAGATGACGACTTTATTTCCAACAGGACAGTGCACCTCCACACTATCATGGTGATGTAACAGCATATCTTGATGTCCCAAAGAATACCCCGCCCGTTCCCCAGATCTGACGTCACTCGACTTTTTCTTATGGGAATACCTTAAAGATAAAGTTCACGCCAGAAAACTATCGGATAATGAAAAGCTTGTTGAAGTTCGTGAAATAAAAGTCCACCGTTATCAGCAGTGTATGTAATAATTTTGAAGAGGAGGAAAAGTTATACATTTTATGTAGATTATTTTGCAATTTAAATATCTGAATAACTAAAGTTATAATCAGTCAAACTATGTATGCAATTTTTTAAGACATACTGTATATTGTAAGAGATTATCTTAACTGTGATGTAGGAGGGTGATATTTTACATTTTTTTCATCGTCAGAAAGTCGCATTTTTTACGGGGTTAAAACTGCGTTAGTTTAATTAAACCGCGTCAATTTTTTTCTTTTATTCACCTATAAATATATATTAAATTAGCTACGGCATATTATTTCAGCATGCAAGGATTTAAAAATCACAACATTAAACACTTGTGATGGTCGTAAGATGAAGATGTGAACACATATCATGATTATTACGCGTTTTTGGGACGTATCCCAAGATTTTGTATGAGTTCCATGCATTTTTTGCGCGGTTTTTATTTTCGCGTTATTTTATAGAACGCCTACATCGAAAGATGAGTGTATTGGTATGTTATATATTTTTTTTGTCATACATCTCATAGATTATTTTTATAAATACCATGGTTTGATTAAAGCCATAAATAAAAAAAAACATATATTCCAAATATTTTCAGATTATTTTTTCAGATTGTTTGTGATCAATTAAAGATATGAAACTTTACTTTAAAATGGGGTAATTGTTATAAACAACGGATGTGCCAAATGTCAAGAAATAAAACTTTCCCGCTTTTACACAATATGTATAGATTTCATGATCCTCAGTGTTTAACGTGTTAATTTGGAAATCAGATGAAAAAAATAACATACAATCTTTTTAAAAGTAAAACGGCAATGATTTGTATTAAATGTAATCGTAAATTAATTGCATTAAATTAAAATTTTCCATAAGAATGTTAAATGTACACTTTTTACGAATTTTCGATATGATATTTCTAATTTGGATATTATATAAATATGTTTATGATATTTAAAGATAGAAAATAATCAATAAATTGACATTGATCAAATGATATTTATAGGAGAATTGTTTTTATGATGTAATTACATCTCTATATTCAAGTCACAGAGGCATAAACATATAACATTATATCAAAATTATATTGAAACCAGATCTGGTCAGTATCGATTCGTCCACCATGATGAGTAAGTATGAAAAACGACACTAGATAAAGTTCCCACAATCCCACATACATTATATGGACAGTACCTTCTTTGGTAACCAGGAAAACATCATTAACATTACTAGATAATGGCGAACGTCGATGTCAATACAAATATATATATTGAAACATTCTCCCGTCGGAATTTATTCGAATATGATGTTATTTCACATTTATTAGAATTTGTATTTACTTAAAGAGGTAAAACGTAAATAGGTACGAGATTTGATCATAGTATGCGATATTTTTTTAACTTTATTGGCTTTATTCAATTGTCACAAGGACACAATTAATATTGATGAATAAAGAAAGATATTTGGAGAAAAACGAAAATACTACCAATATTTTTCCCCCGGCGACAACCGAATAAAATTAATGTTGCATTTGTTTAATTTAAATTCAAATAGTACCAGTATTAAAAAAAAACATGTCTATGGAAATCATAATTGCCTACTTTTAAGTGGTTAATTTCGATATGTAGTTATTGTATTAATAAATGCCACGATTTTGATTTTAAAATAAAATAATTATCAACTAATGACTACGTGCGTTGAAAAATAATAATATTAATACATTGTTTTAATTTGTTGCATTTAATAAGTAATTTTATGTCGATAATTTGAAAATATGATAACACATATTGTGGCATTACCTTGGATGTTATCGTTTGGATACAAGAGTTAGATATTGTTTAAATCGATTAAGACTCATAAACGAATTCTCATTCATAATGAAGCTAGAATGCAGATGCATTTTGGCGGTAATAGCTTTCCATGCAATGGATGCATACACCGCTCGCTCCTGAAACATAAAAAGTTGTTCCGCCGTCGGGCTGCATGCCGCACCACCATCCAACACAACTCTTCTACTGTTTTTTCCAGGGTTCTCATGGCCTCCGAGACGGACCTGCTTTTTTATAGCAACAAATGCCTCCCCGCCGATCGACGCGACTTATATTATTAATAAACTCGGCTCAAGACAACGTGCTGACTCGTCAATCACTTAAAAACTTCTTTTTCATGTATACATTTTAGTGCTATTTTAATAAATAATTCATATGCATTGACTTTATTTTTTATGCAAATATATTCCTGTCTTTATACATTAATTTTTATATCTTATTTCAAATAAAATTATTACAGGTAAATATTAACCGGCCAGTGTGTTATAATATTGAGGAATTTAAACATTTATATAAGGAAAACAAAACGGCATTATATCAAAACATTAAATTATGTCGTTTCTCTAATCTATATAACATTATGAAAAATTTTCTTATTCACGAATATAGATGGGAAAATTATTTTATTATAAAAAAAGTTAAATCATTTTTAAATGTTAATTTATTTTTATAAATTATTTTCCGTCTAATTGTTGCTATTATTAGGTGTTGTTAAAGTGGAGTAAAGTTAAACATAACGACCGAATTGGTTTAAATGCTGGCAGCACTCGGAGCGCGTGTTGAGTGTTGCCACTACGTTGCCGTTGAGCCGTTACGCGGCTATGGATTCAAACCCGCGGCAGTTTGGCGTCATGGCGAACGTCAATGTCAAGAAGGAAAAGAATCAGAACATCCAGGTGTTTGTGCGCCTCAGGTTTGTTCCACTCGCTAGCCTCCAATAAAATGAATTCAATATGTGCATCTCAAAGTTTGTAATTGATCGTTTATGATTACACATTTAGACCCATCAACAATCGAGAACGAGAGTTAAAATCTCTTGGAGTTGTAGAAGTTGCTGGCAACAAAGATGTATTGGTCAAGCAACATGTATTGGATACAAAACATTCAAAAAAATTCACATTCGACAGGGCATTCGGACCAAATTCTAAACAGGTAATTCTAATATGAAATATTTGAGAACTGTATTATTTATTTATTGGCAATACTAGCGTATACATCGGTTTCTATTTATTTGTAAAAACTGAATAATAAATTAGTTCATCTATAGGAATTAAACGCCTTTGTTTTCTAGTAAAAAGTTTTGAATCGTGACTGCCAATTTTTTGATATATATTACTAAATGTATCATTTATGAATCACTACTCGTTG
>JAGXCT010037132.1:11617-40061 GCA_022495035.1 Philopotamus ludificatus | reverse complement strand
TAAAGAGGTTAAATAATGAGGGCATATATGATGCTTAAATGTTGCTATGTTTAGCCCTAGCTAATTTGTGTCTGATCTCTTTTTCAAATTTTTACGCAACGTAAACACCATGCATACGATTACGCCATGTAAAATATTCATAATTTATAGGATAAAAATATTACGATTTGTTCTAGGTGGATGTATATCAGGAAGTGGTCAGTCCCTTAATTGAAGAGGTTCTTGCGGGATATAATTGTACTGTTTTTGCATATGGACAAACTGGAACTGGAAAAACTCATACAATGGTTGGGGAAAGCTCTGGCGATACAGATGTATCATGGCAAAATGTATGCAGTTATATCTATTTTATTTTTTTTTACTTTTGATCTTTTCTGCTAATTTTACTAAGTGTACTAAATGTAATTGCGTAAATTTATATTTGTAGGATCCAATGGCTGGAATAATACCTAGATCTCTCAGCCAGCTCTTTGATGAACTCCGAATTACAAATGCGGAATACACTGTGCGTGTCTCATACTTAGAATTATATAATGAGGAATTATTTGATTTATTATCATCATCGGAAGATAATTCTAAATTAAGAATTTATGAAGATGCAACTAGAAAAGGTTCCAATATTGTTAACGGTTTAGAAGAAATGACAGTTTACAACAAAAATGAAGTATATAAAATTATGGCTAAAGGTCAAGAAAAGCGAAGAATTGCTTCTACTTTAATGAATGCACAATCGAGGTTAATGTCACTTAAAATTGTATGTTATTAAAAAGACATATTTTTCATTGTAATTTTTTTTTTAGCCGATCACATACAGTATTCACAATAATAGTTCACATGAAGGAAAATAGTCCCGATGGTGAAGAATTGATGAAAGTCGGTAAACTCAATCTTGTGGATTTAGCCGGTAGTGAAAATATATCAAAGGCTGGAAGTGATAATCCATCGCGAAAGGAACGTGCAAGAGAATGCGTAAATATTAACCAATCTCTATTGACCCTTGGACGTGTTATAACATGTTTAGTAGAGAGACATCCACATATACCTTACAGGTAAATATATAACTTTGACATCAAAATTCTATATAAAAATGTTATTTACAAAAATACAAATATTTACAGAGAATCAAAATTGACGCGACTACTGCAAGAATCTCTTGGAGGACGAACTAAAACCTCGATCATTGCTACAATATCACCAGGTCATCGTGATGTTGAAGAAACTTTGAGTACATTAGAATATGCCTATCGTGCCCGTAATATACTAAATAAACCTGAAATAAATCAGAAAATGACGAAGATAGCCGTGCTTAAAGATTACGCAGAACAAATTGATAGGCTTAAACGAGATTTGCAAGCTTCTCGCGATAGAAATGGCAAGTCAAGTATTTTTTATTCTTTCATAATTTATAAATAAAACTTTAGATCTATGTATCCTATCTGATATATTTAAAATATAGGATGAACTCAAGTTTTTCATAATCTCTTTCATTTGTTAAAATTCAGGTATATTTTTGGCACATGAATCCTATAATGAGATTCAATTAAAACTGGAAGAACAAAATAAAGAGATACAGGAACAAATTCTTTATATCAAAGCAATGAAAGAAGAAAAGGAACGAGTTGAAGGACTTTTTAATGAGATGTCTCTGAATCTTATAAATACAGAAAATGAACTTTCTAAAACAAACCAAAATTTAGATGAAACAAAAAGTGCTCTTAGTGTTAAAAAACAGGTAAATTTCAAATTCGTCTGAAACTTTTATTTACAAAATACATTTGATTATTTTTTCAAAATGTCAAACAAAAAATGCATGTCAGAAAATTAAACTATCCATTTTTTTGAACCGTGTAAAAAAAGAATCGGTTCTCTAACATTTTATTATAAAGGTTCATTGATATATTTTTTTTAAAAGGAACTTGCAAATGTGGAAAAGGTAGCTGACGAGCAAAAACATCTTGTTGGTAAACAAGTTGAAACTGAAAAAAAATTAACAGATCAGGCGAAAAATCTTTTAGGAGTTACAGAGCAAACGACAACTGAAATTAGCTTTTTACATAATACAGTTGAAAAGAAAATGTAAGTTTTGTACTTAAAATATATATTTTTTAATTTAACGTATTGCCTACACGGGGGTCGTGTATTCCACGTCAAAAGTGTTTTTCTGTATGTCCAGGGTGTGCGTACCACACACTAGCCGATACTACGCGTTTGATCGGCAGTAACTTTTATGTGTTGTTTTTTTAATTTTTTTGGCTTAGATATTTGAAAGCAATACAAAAAAAAATCAGACCTTGAGATTTTGTAAAAATGCGGCATGTGCATATAAAACCATTTATTCGAAATTTTTTATGGCTGCTACGAGGTGTGAGCAACATGAACACCATTTAAGAATTTATTTCTATATTATACTATTATAATCTTTTATTTTTTCGTCAGCCTATACGCTTTGATATGCTGTTTCTATAACGTTTTGTTTTTTCAAATATTTTCTCATCGGTAGGATACATATTTTTATGAACCAATTTTTACTATCTATCTTTTTTTATTTATGACGTTCCTCAACATTCGGAGCTCTAAAAACAGTTGTTGTGGATATTAAAAATAAATGCCTAAACCCAAACCCAATGTCCAAACCAAGTTTTATAAATTTAAAGTTTAAAGTATAAGTCCAAACCAAGTTTTATAAAAATTTCAATTCCGCCTGTTTCTAAAAATTTTGATGCTATAAGTTATAAATTATTTTTTTGCATTAATTATCCCGTAAATGTTGAAGTTTAAGTAATTCAATTTTCGGCCCAATATCTTGATTAATAAAAGAGTTATGATTTTTTTGTAAAAAAAACAATGTTTCACCAAATTTCGGTAAATGGCACACCTCAGCTCATGTTTGACTGCGATTCGCCTCATAGGCAATGTGTTAAAATAATGTAAATAATTATATTTTATTCAAATTCTGTATTTCTTTTCATTTTTTTATAATAGAGCATTAGAGAACAATAACTTGAATGTTATGAAAACCTTTGGTAACAATTCACACAATCTTAGAATACAAATTAAAGAGTATTTGAATAACTTCACAAATTCACACATCTTTGATCTTTCATCGCTACAGAATTTCATTGGTGAGTAAATTATTGTTTATACATATTATTGTGATATATATATCTTTCTAGTATTTTTTTTATTATTAATATATCGTATATAGAGCAACGCCTTGATGAACACAAGAATAGTCAATTATCGTTGGAACTTCTTATCAAGGAAATGATTGATAACATCAAAGAATATTTATCTACTTCCGAAACCACAGCATCAAACTATAAAACGAAGATGAATGAATGCTCAGATGAAGTTTTGCTAACATTGCATACCTGTGCCAAGACTGAAGATGCAAATATGAATGAAAAAATGCAGACACTGCTTACTTTGTTCGCAAAACTAGATATAGCAAGAGAAAATGACAGACAATCAATGGAACAGATGAAACAATACGTTCAAAATTGGGTTCGTATTTTTAATTTATTGCCATTATTGCAACCTAAGAAACAACAACGATAAAAAATATTAATTTAACCCTTTGGCTGATGCAATGTGTCTTATCAAAGATATATTATTGGTCAGCGCTTAAAGTGTTCAATTGACTAGGATTAACGATAATCTTAAAATTATTTAATTCACAGAAAGAAGCATCAGCCGCGAAAATGGTTAGCTTGCGCCTCGCACATACCGAATGGTGGGATAGTATAAACGAGCATATGGAAAATTTAATCAATCAACATAATATCAATGGTGAAAATGCAAAGGAAAATAATAAAAACATCGATAATATTCAACAACAATATTATGAGGTTGCACTATTTTAATTCCCCGCGTGTACTTATTTAATATTAATGTTTTCATTGTTTTACTATTGAATAATTTTATCTTCGACTTAATCATAATCTAAATCAAAAACTAATCTTTATAAATTTTTATATTAGGACGTTGACACGGATATGAATAAGTTAAAAGCATTAATTACATCAATGGAAGAAAAACATTCAAATCATAAGAGTATGCTTAAATCTATGGGACAAGAAAAAGCGGACGATTTCAGTAAATCACACACTCAATTTTCGACAATGTTACATTCGGCTAGTGAAGATGCAGTATCAAAGATTAAAAATGTTAATAATATTGTCGATAATTTTAATGAGATAAATGAGTCTTCGGCTAAAGATATCACAGTTATGATCGCAGATTATAAAGCAAGGGTCGATTTAGGAAAATCTATTGATATTGATTTAAAGGTAAATAGTAAATAACGAAATGTAATATAAATTGAATGCGTAACATTTTATTGATATTTTTCCTTTCAGAATTCTCAAATTGAAATTGCCCACGTCGCTGAAAAGAGTTTAATAACTTTCCTAGATAATTCTACAGGCGCAATAAATAAAATTAAACAAGTTCAAGAAGAAACCGTTGCAGATCAACAAAGCTTATACTATGTTAGTTGATATTAATGAATAATATGTATATTTATAAGCTGGTACTCATAAAATTTTCTTTTTTTTTAGTCATTACTCACCAATTGTTGCAATAAATCGGACGAAATAATACGTCCAATCGAATCCACAATGAAAAATATTTCAGATTTAACAAATGCAAATAATGAACAGCTTAAAAGTCTTCAGTGTAATATTACAGAATTCAGAGATAAAATGTATAACGATATATCGGCTAACGAAAATATGGAATCCGAATTTTTAAATCATGAATATAAATTGTATTCCCCAACCGGTACGATGAAATGTCACATATTATATTCAAACAATACTTATTTTAACCATGCTCAATTTCTAGGTAAAACCCCAATGCGAAGAGATTATGCTTATCCTAAACATCTAGTATACACCTCACCACACGAGAAAATTTTATCGAGATATAGAAACCTCAAAAGTAATCGTTACTCTGATACATCATCATCTAATCAGGTTTTTAATTTTTTTTATCTTATAAACTAATTTGCCAAATTCAAATTAATAATTATAAATGTTTATTCAGGAGGATTCCGTCATTAATCTAGATCCGAGTATTGAATTAACCCCTCTTAAAAGGACACCGGATAGTTATCGAAGTGATTTGAGCAACGGTAATATACCGTCAAACGTATTAGACGATTCAATCATTTTTATGGAACCTAAACCTGTTAAGAGCATAACATACAATGGTAATACAATTTCAAAGGCTATTTCCGAGAGCGATCTATATACACTCCCAGATAATAATGTAAATGAATACATCTTTAATTTTTGTTATGCATGATATCCAATATATTTAGATATATAATATTTGTTTATTTTAGCAGTTTAAAGAAAATAATGATGGCTCAGCGAGTGATAAAAAGGACTCAGCATCCCGGCTAAAGCAGCCTTTGCCCGTCAAAAAGATTTTGGGAAACAAAAATAATTAATGATTTATTTATTTAATTAAGTATTAATGTACATACATATATTATCGTATATCGAGTAATATTTATTTGCATTTTTTACCACAAATATTGATATTTTAATATTGAGCTTGTAGTTAAAATATTGTTTACTATTTATGATTGTGACAAAATACTATATAGTAAGTATTGGATTAATTTGTCACAGACCTTCACAAGCGTTTGCGTTAGAAATTGATACTGAGTGTGGATATTCTACTTATTATATGTTATATATTGCCATTTAATAAAAAAAAAACTTAGGATTGTTGCTTCTCATCATATATTTGCAAAATTAGACTCGGTGCCCGATCAGTTTATTTAAAAAAATAATTTAGAATGTGATGACTCCTTGAAAATTACACATTGACGAAATACCTTATTCTTTAATGCTAGAGTATAAAGTTAATTATTTAATAATATTTTTTAAAATATAAATTAGCGAAAACAGTATTTAATGTACACATTTATTTTTGTCTAAGCATTTATATATTAATTGGGGAGTTTAATGGAGTAAGTAATACATGCCTCAATTACATATTCGATGAATTAGAATATGTATCGTATGTATAGAAAAAAACATAGTATCAATTACACAATCATTAGCATTTATTACGTTTTTGTATTAAAATAACAAAATAGCGAGCACACTCATAGTCGATTTTTAGTTTTATATCAGTTTATATGTATACAGATTCGATGTATTTTTTATTGATTTTTTTCCTTTTATACCATTGAATAATATCTAATATATGTAAAATGCTTTAAATAAGTTCCGCATGGCATCTTGTATATTAAAATTCAATTATGCGTAAATTATATTAGTATATAAATAATTATTATGGTTTATTTTAATATTAATTAAGTTATCTTTATTAATAATATTAGATAATCCTGATTTTTTTTAGTTTGATAATTTTTTTTTTTTTTTTTAATTTACTGTTGAAAATACTTAACATTACCTATTTCAATAATAATAATACACTTATTTCTTAAAACAAATCTGGACCAATTTGTGATATCAAAATTCATACATTAAAAAACAATACATATTGATTTCTAGATAATATGCACAGCTCTGATATTCTAAGTTACTCTGGTGATATATTATTTATATTATTTGAAAATCTTGTATTTTATCAACATTGACAATTATATTAATTTAAAATGAAAATAGTCTTACTTATCTAACATTCCACTAAGTAAGTAAGTGATCACTGTATCACTTCATATATTCACAATCCTTGGACATGACCATTTATAACTTTACTTGACACATCTTTTTTTTTTCAAAAAATAATAAGTTCCATGAATATATTTTTATAAAAAAATACTGCATGAAATTGATTAAATTTTAAATATACTACTTATCCTTTATAATATCTTTTATATCCATAATAATTATTCAATGTCCATTTTTCTTATATTGTGCCGATGGGGTCTATTTTGAACCCCCAAGCTTTTAATTTTTCACGAATAACTCTTAATATAAATCTCACACATCAGAAACTTTTTGTATTTGTCTAAAAAAAGTCTAAAGAATAAATATCATAAATAATAATTGACCTTTATTGTTAGCAATTGCAAAAAAAAATTAAAAACATTGACCTCTGTATCCACGAGCACAATGGTTTTTCTCACTTGCATCTGGTATGATGTGCCAAGTGTGAGTAAAACATACTAGTTACCTCAAGAATTCAGCGGAGGGACCTCGTTGAGTGTGCATGTCATTCACGCGTCATATTGATTAGTAGAAAAATCCAATACATTGACCAAATTATGAAGCGTATCATGAATTACTATTTTTATTCTTAGAACTATCCATTTTTTAAAAAAAGTCAAGATATTGATGAAGAATTCATCTATATCTTGACTTTAAATGCTTAGGGTCTATTTTTCATTATAAATAGACCCCTTTCGGACGACACAGTTTGTTTTCGAGCTGCAGTGGCGTATCTGTTAATTTGAAGAAAATTTCTAATAATTTAGAAATGATTTAAATAATTTAATAACGCATTCTTTGCAAAAAATTAGGGCTATTAACGAAACTTGAATGATAGTGTGAACGTTCAATTCATAATAAAATATAGAAATTATTTATATAAGGTAGTTAATTTTAAGGATCAGTGATGTAAAATAGGGACTGACCAAAAAGGGATGAATGCAGACTGAATAGCGGTGTATTATATTGTAACTGTAATAATGTCTGAGCCGTTACCCGGATGATGGTGCGTTATCCCTATCACAAACAATAAAGAGATAAACCCAAAAGATGTTATAATAATTAAGAAACGTCCACCCCTTTCAATCCTGGAAATAGGCATTATTCCTAGGTACAGTAACTCCTTGACTCATGTGATTTAAAAAAAAACATTTTATTAAATTTAGCAGGTCATTATATCTAGGTTTTTTTACATAAAATGTTTATTACAGAGTTTAATTAACAGCCATTCAACCGAAATGAGCAAAGACGTATTGATTGAACTTGAGGGCGAGAGAATAGAATGTGGTACCTAACTTGAGCCTATAGGGTTTTATGAATTGTAAGACCTAAAATGAGTGAAGGCTCTTATTTTAAATATTCTTTAAACTGAACTTAAAACAGTCATTCATATTATAGAGATGTTCAAATAAAAAAGTGCAATTTTATTTAAATATTTATTTATTCGTAAATATAGAGGCGTTGGTCCATTGACATAATTTATTTATATAAATTAATAAATAATTTAACATGTAATAAGCCTTAATTGAAAATGTCATTACACCTAAAATAAAACATTCTGATTTCATTTGAATTAACTCGCGTTACATTCGCAGCGTTTCATAATCCGTTACCTCAATAATAAATTAATCATCATCATAATAAGTCAGCTGCGGTTGAATGAATCAAATCTAGGTTAATTATGAGCGTGATAATATAATAAATTAATATATATGTATATACATAAATAACTGGATAACATTTTTTTTACCTAAAATTATTCACATGGTCAAATTATTTGCTAGTGGGGGAGGGGAAGCTTCAAATTGCCATCATCTTTATTATTATTTTTTTATAACTGGAAGATTTATTTAGTAAAAAAAAATATTTTTTGCATATATGCTTGACATGTTTTTGTATAATTTTTCAGATGCAAAAAATGCAAAATGTTAAAAATACTATGAATAACTGGTATAATATATTTTGAATTCATATATTACATAGTAATTAAAATAATTATTGTTTGGAGTTGATAAAAATGAAATAATGTATTAAATAAATTTAAAAGATTGATTTATGAATTATTTCAATTCTAAGGATATTCGTTTTCTAATGGATATTAAAGTATAATTGAATGATTAACTAGCTAATTTTAATGTAAACATAATACATACACATAAGTTTAAGAAGATATGTTAGCAAACTCATTCTGTTATGCAATGTCAAATGTATACTTAAATAAAAACTTATTTATAGTATTTATACCCCTGATACACAAATATTTACATGTTTCATTCATCATATCACATTCCTAAACAAAAATATTAACTTATATTTTTTAAATCACAAATATTTAAATATTCTACTTAATAATTCAATTTGTACCAATTTTCAAGTTTACAAAAATTGGCAAAAACTAATATTTACATAAACAACGATAAAAAAGCAATCGTAGTTTTTTTTCACTGTTAGGTTGTAATTTTTTGTAAATATTAATATATGTATATACCAAATTTCAAATTATTATAATTGAGAAGAAAAATATTGTATAATTGTTAAAAAATTTATAGGCTCTATAAAAAGATTAGGTTCATTTTTAAATTTTAAATGAAGTATTAAAAGATAAACAAGCTCGACTGCAATTTCATGTAAAATGTATTTAACTAATGAATAGCAAATTT
Organism: Philopotamus ludificatus; assembly: GCA_022495035.1. Taxonomy (NCBI): domain Eukaryota; kingdom Metazoa; phylum Arthropoda; class Insecta; order Trichoptera; family Philopotamidae; genus Philopotamus; species Philopotamus ludificatus. The sequence goes on along the minus strand of JAGXCT010037132.1, from coordinate 30,709 downwards.
TCCACGGATCACTTTTGTTTGCAATAGTTTATGTTATAGACTTGTTTTTACAGATTGTTTACGCTGATAATTTGATTTATCCAACCGATAAATGAAGAAACCTTAACATAAACACCGGGCACATCGACTCTTCCGCATCCAAAACCCCACGATACTAATCCAGCTAATTCATAGAATCCGTCGTCTTGGCAAACCAACGGACCTCCTCCATCACCCTATGTAAATACATAATAATTATAAATAACATAATATGATTCATTTTTAAGAATATTAATTTAATACCTGACACGCGTCATTCCCCTCTTCTCCTCCTGCACAAAAGCTGCTCGCAGGCAATATAAATATTTTTTCTGTAACTGCGTTGACTTTTCTAATGCATTCTGCATCGCTTACAATTGGAATTTCGGCCTCGCGAACTCGTAACGGTATTGGACCAGCTATTAAAATAAATTGACAATGAATATTCTTATCGTTGAAAATATATTTAATATTCTTTTAGGTTACCTTCTCCCATATATCCGTATCCGGTAACTGTACATCTTTTTCCCGCTGCGTGACTAACACCTCTAGCCGGTAAACATACTAAACATACTCCGTCTTTAAGTTCGGCCTGTCCGTGTAATTTCAATAGCGCAATGTCATTATCTAACGTTTGACTATTATGATTGTGATGTATGTATGTGGTGGCTACTCTGAGCGTTTGAGCACCAGGGGATCCATACTTCCTCGTCAAGTCGTGGTCACCTACTCTGACATATATTGCATCTCCCGAACGAACAATGCTGAAATATTATTTATTAAATTACCAAGCTATTTTTTATTTAAAATCAATTTTATGAACGAAAACCTACTTTGTTACACAATGAGCCGCTGTGAGAACCCATTGCGTCCCTATCAGCGCAGCTCCACATAGATATTGATTCAATGAATTTATTAAAGCTACCTGCCAGCACCATTCACCGTGATCACCATCTTCTCCGCCAACTACCCGACCTGTCCTACTATTGTTTGGTTTTATAAATTGCCATTCTTTTTTTTGTTCTAATAATTTTATATCGTGTAATCCTCGTGAATTTATATATTCTCTAGACGATCTTGACGTTCCCTTGACTCCGCAAACATATTTACTATATACAGGTGCTCTAAGCGTAGTAGAAAGAGTTCCTGGTTGTAGTTCCAACGAAGCTACAAGTCAAATTAAATAATTATTTGAAATTTGATTAATTTAAAAAAATTTTATATAATGCTACTTACGTGCGGTAGTCGATATATGTACGACAGATGTTGTGGGATAAGATGTATAAGTCAATGGCGGCATCATCGTGTCGTTTCTGCTCAATGGCAATTGTTGGCCCTCTATCTGATGTTGTTTATTACCGATAACTTCTTGTATCCTAGATTTTGGAGCGCAACACTGGGTGCCAGCTTTTCGGCATTTGAATATATCTGTCATTTCTGCGTTTCCTAAATATAATATTTTAATTTAAATCCTTATATATATATTTAGTAATCTACTGGGTATCCGTAGATTTTTACTAAAATACTCACTGAAACAGGTGAATGATAAATATGATACAATGCAAGAGCCGGGACATTCTTCTCGCTCATCCACCGGCGCAGGTTTTGTGGTGGTTATCGGTGCTTGTGTAGTAGTGGTTCTTTGTGTCGGTGGCGGGGCTCTGGTATTGTCACAACACACACTACCTCTTTTGCAATTTGATGTATGAGGTACTAGTATTGAAGGGCGTTCACAAAAAGCTGCCATTATACTGAGCAAACAGAATCCAGGGCATCTTGGTGCTGGTGGCTATATTTATATTATCATATAATAATTATGTTCATCACAAATTTATTATTAATTTAACGCATGATTCTTACGGGCGTAGTGGGTCTCGGAGTTGTAGTGGTGCGTGGAGGAGGTGTAGCAGGTTCGTTGATATTATTCGTAACGCAGCAGCTGGTGTCCTCAGGACAATCTGCATCTAAATCTATATCGTCACAAAATAATGCTATTAATCCATTAACACATTCGCCTGGACATGGTTTTCCCGACGATGACGATGTGTCTGGTTGCTTTGGTCTAATTACTGGTGTTGTTATTTGCTATAATATAATAAATGATAACGTAATCTGCTTATTTAATTAAATCTAAGTTTTATATTGATATTTACCACGACTGAAGTTGTTGATGTTGGCCTCGACGTAGTGTGTTTAGTTGTATTTGCCACTTTTCCATTGCCCTTATTCGGTATTATGAGATTTTCTGGAGGTTTATCTCCATAACCGTCTCTCGACACACAACATCTCAATCCACTTTTACATAAGTCACTCGTAGAGAGATACGCTTCACAATATTCGGCTATTCTGTCTGCCACGCAAACTCCCGGACATGTTTTAACTGAAAATCAGAAAATTTCATTATCAATTACATATTAACATTGTATACTCAATTTTATATTTACATATACATATATCTATTTGAAAAAAATAGAAAATATACTATGTTTTTATTTTATATTTATATTTAAAACCTCTTTTACTGAAAGCATTAACTGAAGACTACGTTACCCGTTAAAGGTTGTATGATCTGTTTATAACATATATTAATATAGTAGATGTATAAACAAATCTGTAAAACAATTTTAGTGAAATCGTTACGCATGCTGTAAGTACAAAATACATATAATCTATATTCATATCCTACCAAAATTGTTTTACTTGTCATTTTCATCATGCCAATGCTAGTACCTAATAATTACCACTGTCTTTCTTGTTGTTCTGCTTTACTTGATGTGGTTTTTCAGATTGTGTGATTTTGATAAAAGGTGTAGTCACGGTCGTAACCTCGGAGCTGGACGTCGATGGTTCAATTATTTTTGGCGGCGGTGGTGGTGGTCTTCTTGTCGATGAGTCATTAGCTGTGTAAACCATATTGATGTTATAACTATATTTATGTTAGAAAAATGATTTTTTATTATATTTTTTTATATACCAGCAGCGGAATCGATACAGCATTTCATGGACGGGTTGGGGCATTGCACATCATCGAGAACATCATAACAAATGAGTGTGGCCAATGCGTGCACACACATTCCAGGGCAATCTTTGGAATCTAAAGTCGAATCGAGAGTATCAAGCAATCCTAAAAATAATATTATATATTAATATAATTAAATATGTCGGTAGTGTATCGAATTAAAATACACGGGTCGCATTTATAACTAATTTGTATGCTTTGCAACGCTACTCGTTCAATGCTTTCGTTTTCCTTTTTCGTCGAATACAAAATTAACCATTGTTTTAATGTGCTACTAAGTACCGTTTTCGAAAAAAATAAAAATACATATATATTATGATATAAATAATATACTATCTACAATTAGAATATGGAATTTGATTTTCTCCAAAACAAACGAAAATAAATTCATTCAAACGCCATTTTTTTCATTTTTGAGATGTAATTGTTTCCAATTCTGACTAATTATGAAAAATAAGGTATGTATTTAAGTAATTCATAATAATTTCCATGAGGTGACAAAACAGTAGTTAGTGAAAGTGAACCAATAGACTATTAAATAAAAGAGTACATGAGAAAAAGTTGTTTACAAATATTATTATATGACATTGTAACAAATGTGAGATAATTAAAAAAAAAGTGATGTACTATTGTGTTTACCTGTGGTTACATTGAAAATAAACCCTAGCATGATTTTTAGGCAATTGAGGTATGATAAATTTCAATCCAGAAGATGGCATGGTTGGGGAAAAATGTGGATTTTTATACATGAATAAATCTTCAATAAATATGTATGTAGAACATCAGATGTAGATATAAATCCTTACTTAGTACTTATGTATGTATAAAAAGATATTCATAAACATCTGAATGCATTTAATAGATATTATCCTAAGATATATGAATTAATACTATAGAATAAATAATTGCAGTGGAACTTATATATGTATTTATCATTAATCTCTTATTTAAAACCCGACGAATAAAACATTTTTCCGTACTGAACGATTGAAATTCAATATACAGACCCAAAAGTGGTTTATAGATGAATAAAAAGGTTGCAAAAACGTTATCTTTGTTAAGTTAAATTGATTATCGAAGTGGAAAAGGACGACCTTTATTATTGTAAATCTTATTTAATATTTTAACTCTAATACTGAGGATGGATTTATTTTTCCGATGATTCAGTAACAACTTACATAAAAAAAAATAGTACAATGTTGAGTTATCTTTTAAAACATTCCTGAAGTAGTTAATCATACTGGCATTGATTGCATTTATGTTAAGGTTGATCGTGGCAATATTTGAATGACACTTTTTGATCATATTCTGCGATTGATCGAGTAAATCATTTTCGGAAAACCTCTATCAACGTTGTGTTAAGCAATGAATGATTTTTACAAATGTAGACAGATGTGATTACCAAATAGAAAATTATGTTTATATTATCCAATTTTTTAATTTCGCGGGTTAAGCACAATTGTCAAATTTTGTGTTGTATTGGTATGTATAATAAACGCATTTTGTCTTTTTAGCCATATTGGAAATTCTATTGTTATCTGTCGACAGAGGCGCGCCGTCCATATGGCCAGATTATGCGGCGAACACAGGCACCGGGAGATTAGGTGCGTCGAGGGGCGACAAGATGAATAATATTAAATATTAATTCACTAAAATTTCTTTGTTGAAGGGGGAGTATTAATTACCCCAATTAAAGTAATGCACATAGGCGCCGGACACTTTCAGTGCGCCACTGTCTCCCAATAACGTTTTATATGTTTCAGTGTGCTCAGCGAATTTTTACTTGTGAAAAACAAATTAAAGAATGATTTTTTGACACGAAACAACACCGTTATGATGCTTCAGCCTTGAGATAATGACAGAAGCGCCAAAGAAATTAAACGCCTTACTGAATATTGCGTTTAGAATTGCTTCTGAAGATCGGAAAAAGTACTGGCACTAGTGTAAAATGTATCTGATGAGTATCTTGAAAGGAAGAAAAACGAAGATTATTTTTTCAAACCCCGTATGTAACATATGGAAATATTTGTACGTATGAATTAGATGTTGTCATATTTTTCGAGCTGATTTTAGGCAATAGAACGTATCTCCCTTTTTATATGTCAATAACATATTTTTTTATATGCTAACATTAACATTTAATGTTTCTCCCGCATAGGAAGAGATTCGCGTCTATACGATTCTGAATATTTTAATTCGACTTTTCATCAAACGCGTAGGGTTAAAGATTAACTCTTTGGATCCAAACAAATTGGACAATGCCGTTATTTTTTGGAGTCGATTGATTCAATTTGCATGTGTAATCTGGCTGTTTATGGTTCTTGTAAACATTTTTGTCGCGCGTGTCTCGCAATAATAACTGTACAGGCCCATCGCTCCGTGATGTAACGTTACGCAGAATACGGTCGTTCTGTTCTTCAGCGTGTTATGAATGGGCGAGGTGAGCCGAGGAAGAGGCGGAGCCCAACCGGAATGTCGCTTCTGCTTTATTTTTTATGTCGCATACCTCTCCTACACCAAACTCAAAATAACTGTTTTCAAAATTCCTCAGCGATTACTTAACAATAGACTCCTAATTTAATTGTGAAAAATTATGACGCACGTACAACTATTTTATTATCATATTATATGTATGATTACATATTGATATGCCGATCTCGACGATGACATTAGGGTGAGATTTTTCTCCGCATATTTGAATGGTGATATTTGGGTTTTCATACACTTTAAATGATTTCCTCTTTGGCGAATTTTTTACAACAAAAACAGGATGCGAATAACTGTTAGCGCCTGAGTCACATTATAATAATTATATCTTTCTACTTCATTATCATGATTCAATAGGAAATAACGTTTTATTTTCAAAGAATCAAAGAGAAACTTGATTACATTTAAAATTCATGACATTCTAATCGAGATGAGAAAAAAAATGAACTTTGCCGAATGTATTGAACGACCTACCTTCGCAAATTATTATTTGATCCATTGCAAATTGAAAAATATCCATCGCAATGATTAATATTCGCTTTTCACTCGTTCCACGATGTTACGGAAGAATTCATACAGTTACAAGTGCTATATCCATAATTAACTAATTGGAGTGTTATAGTTGGTTAACATATAACTTGTCCTAACGTTTGTTTGACCCCTAAATGTGTCAAGGTACTAAATTCATATTCGCGATGTCATCAGGATCAATGAATCCCATCCACATTCACATAGTCACAATTCAAACTACGTCTGTTGTTATCTTGAAACGTTATCATTTCCGCCAAAGTTTCACATTCTTTAAAATAATTCCATTACAGGAATCTCGTCCAACTATAACACTTCCTGCATTGTCTTACAATGGCAGTTCTAAGTGTGTCATCTGGACGAAAGACTCTTCCGCACGATTCTATTCGCTATGAGCTAGATAATTACTTACTTTCTGTTACGTTATTCGCAAAGATAAATAATCTAAGTATTATAAAATAATATAATTATTTAAAATAAAGAGTGGGAATTTGATATGAAATATTACATACAAATATTTTAATTAACCATAAACAGAACGAAATACCAATCAAGAGTCTAAAAACAGTGTAAATTTTAATGAGAAATTTAGTAGAAAATTGTTAAATACAATAGGCTGTCTCATATAGCTAATTAAATTTGATCGAATGGTCATTTAATTAGCAATGCACAATTTACTTTCATTGAAAGCATCCATTGAATGTGAAACTCATATTTAAAATCATCGACACTGTGCGCAAACGTTTTTTCAATACTTTCATTTTAGCATGCGTTTCTATCCCTTTAAAATTTTATTTTAAAAATATTTTTAAAAAAATTACATAAGAAAATTAGGCGAAGAATTAAAAAATTTAAATAAGAGTGATAATTTACTAATAGTGGCGCAATTCAAAATATACCTGATAGAAAGCTTCCAGCGAATGAGTCGTCCTGTCCCCTTGAAGCCCAGGGTGCTGCTAAGCAGATAAATATTACAGCCCTCCAGGTAGTCATCTTGATATCCAATACCACACAAAATCACAAAAAAATACCCCTCTGTTGCGGTTAAAATGCAATTTAGGTTACTGTCAGGTGTACTGAATATCCAACATTTTACTATAATTTATTTGTTACACAGTCAATCCACATCGGATAGCACAACAGTTTTTTTTGTGAAATTTAAGAATCCTGTGCAGAAAAAACATATTTATAAATATAATTTAGAATGAAGTTCAAGGTGTTCAAAACAACCAAAAAAAATAACACAAAAAATAAGCTTTAACAAGAGTGGCATTGAAATATGAAAGAACTTTTTACCAGTCAATCGCTCATCAATCTTGGATCAACACGTATGTATTTATTTTACAGATACACACGTGTATTTATGTTAATAATTATCAATTGTAAATATGCTTATATATAATTTAAAAGTATTTTTAAATTCGAAACTAAGATATTATTTCGATTGAATCCGTAATTGTTGTTATTAAATGTCGAAAGCTGCACACGAGTCGTCTACATATGTTTAATTGGATGTTAAGATTTTTTTTCAGTACGCTTTTCAAATTAATAATATATTGCAATTATTCTGTATCAGGTGTTCTAATTAGTATTCGGGACAGATTTCAATATAAATTAAACAATGCAGCTCAGCCAGGGGCCAGCCTGCTTATGGAATGAGTCCATCTTTTATCGAAAGTACTCCTTTTGTAAATATGTATCACTAAACATGAATTTAAGTTAAACAACATATATAAATATCCCTTTTTGCAATTTGGGTTGCATAGATAGTAAACAAGAGTGTAGAAATTCCTCGAGATCTGACCAGATTAGCACGTCATTGTTAAAACTGATTGATGAGCATTTATCATCCATCACTCACAATTTCTAGAAACTGAACGAGCCGGTTACCGATAATGAAAAGGTGGTACCTGGACGAAAGCACCGAGTGTACTGTTAACATATCGCCGGTTCGCGGTGGTCCGGCTTACCTCTAACTGTCGTTCTTCTTCAACACCTAAACGACCGAAGAACAAATCGGACGATGTTTTAATTTTGAATTATTAACCAAAAGAATACGATATGATAATTTTTTTGCACATATTTTTTTATGAGATGAGGTGAGGTCTTAATCTTGCCTCCGAACGTTTTCGAAAACTGGCAAACTGTCAGATTAAATATCAGCTTTCTACTGATTTATCGCAAAAAAATGAAATGAATTGCATATTGGAATTTTTTAGTTCAACAATAAATACATGCATATCGAATAATTAATAATGATGAGTATTGTTAATATGAATTTGTTTCATAATTGCAATTAAAAAAATATATATTTAATTTATAAAATTAAAATATATATATAGAACACTTTTGCGTCAACATTTATTAATCATCCCTTGAAAAGTTAAGTCTACTTTATTTTTTAGTGAATCAGTTTTATTGAAAAATTTGTGTCAAAACATTTCAATCAAACGGAATTTATAACGTGACGTGCTCGGGCCGTATAACGTCATTAATACGAATGTTATTGTTAAACTTAAATTTGAGCATAATATATTAATATATTTAATTTAATTAATTAAATATATTATTTAAAAAAAAAACTTTTCATTCATTTACACACAACTACATAAGCAGAAAATTGACATTCGAAGCCAAAACCCATAAGGACAAAAAAATCACCATAATTATCAATAACAGCAAATTAATGTTATATAACATAACTGTAACAATGGAAGTATCCTTGTAATTGTATTTAGAAACCTTATTTAACACTATTATGAGACGTTGTCTTCGTCAGTAATTTTCTGACTTGTATGCAGATCAGATGGATGTCAAATGGATGCAAGGCAACGGGGGCCTTCGGCATTTTGAGGCCTAGGTGGGGCGGGGGGGGGGATTGTCTAGAAAGTTAAATATTTATCATGCTGGGATTAGCTGATAAAAAAGAAAATTCAGAAAGGCAATAAAGAAGTTGAATTTTGTTTTTCTTCCTGTTTTTTTACATATTGATTCAAATCAGGAAAGCCCAAACCGTTGATTTTATGGTGACCTGCGAGCTGCTCGTAAAATCTGACGAACCTAATCCAGAATATTGAAATTTTTTAGGAAATTTCAACAATCGGTTTTTTGGCTTTGGACAAAAATATTAACTTAAAGATAACTTACAAAATATGTTCACTTACATTTCTTGGAAAAGATCTTTTGTTTTCGGTCAAACCTAAAATTTTCTCGTTACGTAGTTCTTTGTATTTTAAATAAGATATTTGGCTTATATTTAGTACAAATAAATTAGATTTCTATAAAGCACAGAAATGTTTGCCAGTGGCCACAGTTTTTACATTTAAAATTTAAAAAATGAGGCGGGCTCTCAGACCTTCTCTGCATCGGGGCCCAAATTTTAGCTAAGAGAGAGATTTCGATTTTGTTATCAGAATCAATCAAGTAATAGACAATGGGATTGCTTCTAAATCAGGATAACAAAATTCAACAACTACGAATAAAATCCCTGATTCTGACTCTCGATTAATCATTTAAGAATTATTGCAGAAACTATAATCTTCATGACTCATAGTATGGTTACATTTAAAGAGCATTAGTAAATCGAATTAAATACATTTTGGGTACTGAATAAACTGTACACTTTACAAAGATGTACACTTTTTTATTGCCGAAACAAATAATTTAGGAAACAAACTTCTAGTTAGAAGAGATTCTACCACAAATTCCATACTTGTTAGACATTTTTTCATTTGAGAATTATCCTTTCAGATCCATGAAGCACGCCGTACAATAAAAACGAGGACCGTATAAAAAGTAATGCTAGTTGCAAATAACGATTAATATTTGTTAAAATTATGTACTACATATTTTAAATAACGTAATTATTTTAGCTTAACAACTTTCAGCATGTGGGAGACCTTAACAGCATTATAAACAGAATATGGAGAGCCTGGAAATCTGACAATTCCACTCGAAGCAACTGATAAAAAACCCCATCCCAAAAAAGAGAAAGGGGAAAAAAGACGAACTTAACAAAAAATATTAATTTATTTATACGAATATTATGTCGATTTGTAAGTTAAGTTATTATCTGTTGACAAGTGGCATATTTTTGCGTTAAGTTACTATAAGGTTGACGAACCACCTTTGAGAAGCAACAACAAAGCAAAGGTCGGTGGAGGAATTGGGGCAGTAGCCAATGAGGTCTTGTCGGCCTCTTCCGTGAACCATTACCGGACCACAAGCCTTCTGCAACTTTTCACTGACGGTTTTCGGCTATATCAATAACAAGAATAATATTCACGAACACAAACAAAATGCATACCCTCCACACTAATTAAACATTGTTATCGTTTAGCTGAAAAACATTCCGACATTATCTTTATTATTAGGCGATTTGGAATTGTATAGACAACTAAAAAAATACGTAGACCACCATTTGGGAATCGCAGCGCTCTTTTCAACATTGTGGCGAGCCAGATCTCTTGGAACATTTTTTTGTGGCCAGCAAAAGAGATTAGAGCATGGGAGCACAATGCTCGTGTGGCGGTCACTCCGCGTAACCAGATGGTAATCAATGCTTTTAGCAGATTTTTATGGAATAAAACCAATTTAATTAATTGCTCGGTGAGTCAGTTTGTATGTTCAGACACCACAGCCTACATATAAATATGATTCGACGTTTGTTTGACATAAAGCGAGAGTCAGTGAAATTTGGGTTACTTCTGCCACTAAAAAGGCAAATATACAATATTAGTATTACCACCTCATCGTTGACTTCCACCTCGTTATCATTGGCTGCAGTAAATTGCGTCTAAATCACTTATTTATCAATGATCACAGCCAAAATTGATCATTAATTAAAAGAGGAGGTCTCATTAGTTTATTATTCCCATAACCACATATAATTAATAGTCCGTAGTTCAATGGAATCTAAGTATAATTTAATAGTACTGGAGGTTATGTTGCTAATTTTGAATCTATGTATAGAACATAATGTCGATTTAGAGGTAAAAAATTGAATCACGTATGGTTAAAAATACAAAACTTCATCCTCGCGTGGACCACTGAGTAATTCTAGTGTGTAGAGAAATAGTAGAGATAACTGTACAATTACACGTAGTACCATACCGACGGTGAACTGGTCTTGTTGATTTACCGTTGTTTTGCTCGCAACCATGAAAATGACTCGTAACCACACTTGGATTACGGCCGAATGCCAGCAACCTCTTCCCAATTATATGTATACATACTTACACGCATCTTTAATATTATGAGATTTTGGGCCAAACACCAAAAAAATCAATAAAATGGTAGATACATACGTAATAGCATCTGACTATTCGTGGAGAGTAGAATACAATTATGTATTAACAATAACGTGGATGCGAATATAACTTTTCACTGTTCAGATTTTTGTTTTCCAGATCCAAATTTGGGTCAAACTCTGTCCGATAATGATAAATAAAAATTAAATTATTTACACAGTTATAAATACATTAGCATCGTTGTATTTATAATCCATCCTCCTGACATCTATTCAATATGTCTGATATTAAGAAGAAAATACCAATTTTCCACATTTAATGTTATATAAATAACTCAATTAAAAACGTTATCATTTATATTATGTGTATTAAATTATATAAATATTTATTCATAGAAAATAGACTTTTTAGCTTTTTTCGAAATGTATAATTTTCGAATATGGATCAAGCTACAATTTGAAAGATTATTGGTATCAATTTTGCTATCTTCGCGTTTCTACAATTTTTTTTAATTAGAACCAAATTTACCATACCACTATGCAATATATATATTATTTTCTTTATTTATTTATTCAATGATATAATTGTTATTATCTATCTATATATAATTTATTTAACCAGTGTTATAACTTGTAGGTAACACGCATATTATTTCGATAATGCAAGTTAACCGCGACTGAGCTAAGTTAGTAATCGAATAGGTGACCAACGGAAAATATGAATTCAGAGAATTCTTTGTAACACTGGCCAGAGGGTATGCTTACATAAGGAAGAGACCCATTACCTCCACCTCCGCATGTTTTATAAAAATATTTATATAGGTAGTTTGGCGTGTTGGAATTAATTAATTTAATTCCATCTATCCTGCGTTGAATAAATATTTATAAAACAAATAATATAAATTTGAATCAATATTAAATAATATTATAAATTAAACAGTGTCGTGGTTTGACACTGGGGGGAATATAAGTGTGAGAGACTTCCCCTTGCATCTTTAGAATCTTTATAGAATCTTTATATGGGTGAATGGCTCACGGGAATCTTTCTGTTATGCCATCTATCCATCGTAGTCAAATAAATAAATATATATAAATGTAATAATTTTATAATAATATGTTAAACAAAAATATTAAAAAAAAACATAAATTTTACATTCATAAAAAAATGCGCGATTTCTTTCGGGTATAATATATATATTAAATCTAATCCCCCTGAAGATTAAATCAAATTTTAAAAGTCAATCTATTATCTAGTCAATTTATTTAATAAAAAGGGAATTATTCTTTAACACGACAACGCACGTGCTTACAAAGAGAAAATATGGGATGAAAAATTAAATCAATTAACTGGGAAGTGCAACCTCATGCGTTTAGCTTAACACATTCACATTATTTTTCATTTAGGTCCTTAGAACATTTATTAAGGGAAAACAATATAGATGATATAATAAATAAACATAATAATAAAAAACTCATTTTGAAACTACTACACTTATTTTTTTCAAGAATTGAAAAAAACACCATTGTTAATAGCAAATACAAAACAAAAGGAAAACCTTTTATACTTTGCAATAAATTAAGCTCTTCATTTTACTAAACGCTGTTATAATCATTTTTCTTCCATTGATACAATACATATTTCTATGAATTGCAACGCATTATTCGTCCATAATGCTATTGATGAAGAATTTGGTATTTTAAAATATAAAAATATATTTACAAGAAATGTGTACAAATCAAATATTTTCGTCAGACATAAGCCGATTTCTTTTACAAAACTACAATTTCTAATAAGCAGATCGATATATATCATTTCGTCCACCTCTATGTTTTAGTTCTTTCTGTCACCATTCAATCTAGAATATATTATCATGGCATTTTGATACCATGCTAATAAATCCCATCTCTTATTATAGTTTAAAAAGCATAAGATAAAGTCTGCTCTTATGCTAAATTGACAAACCCTTTAAGATTTTAGAAAATCTGCATTGAATGTGGCTAGTCTTCCGCGATCTACTTCACAAGGGGTGAGAGCTTCTGGACACCGTAAAATGAATTATTTTGAACCACGAATGATGTGATCGTCATCTGCAGACCATCAAGGAGAGAAAAGTAGAAGATAAAATTTGGTTGGGAAGAAAGAAGATGTCGTGGCTCCGCAATATTCGCGACTGGATCAGGTTGGGAGGTCCAGAATTGTTCCAGAAGTTATGGAGAAAATACCAGATATAAAATAGGAGAATAGAGGAATACCAGGAATAAATACTAGATCGCCTATGTCTTCAGAGCATTTCTCTAAGATTCCTGATTACCAGATTCATTTGTATTATAATTCAGTTCGATTTTATTTATACAATTCTTTATTTCGTTTTTTATTTCATCCAAATCAATTTAAAACCATAGATCATTGAAAAATATGATTTTAGATCGAAAATAAATTTCCGAAACTGCATTCGACATGAATATTTAAGTAGTTAATAATAATAGAAATCTGTAATTATTACTCATTTCATAGAAATTTCTTAATTATACTTCTGTGTATTCTAGGAATGCAAAAAAATAAGAAATTGTTTGAAGATGAACATAGAGGCGTGGTTATATCAGGTTTTGCCGTCGTCTGGCCAATCGGGTTGTTCTTTGATTTTCATCAACCCCAGGCGTCGCGACGCCACTGACGCTACCAAAATATCTAAATTGATCAGTATTAGTTGTCACGCCGTAGTGAACGTTCGATCTTGCCGTGCCATCCATTATGTAAGTAAAAGAACTCGTCCTAAATAATGAAAGAAACTGCAATGTATAATGCGCATACATCAAAATCTTATCCAAATATTTTTTAAAAATCGTGTCACGTTGTTGTTTTCATTGATTTCCGTCGATATCTGCATATGTGTATTGAATTTGATTCTATGTCTATGTAAAAATGAAGAATACCATTTTTTTTTGTCTTTTTGATTATGTTTTCTAAATTATCATTAGATTCAGTGTAACAATTTTAGTTTCCCAATACATTTTTATTCCTAAAAAAATACGTTACTGATAAACAGTAGAGATAGATTAAATCCACAACGCTCTCCAGAACTGGAAGATTAGCTCATTTGGCTACAGTGGGGGATTTACCCTTGGACGCACAAATCGCGCGCTTGGGGCATTAAAGCCTGGAATGGGAAGGAGGCGGGGGGGGATAAAATTGAATTGCGTCTGGGGCCGCATCTAGTGCTAAATCCGCCACTCGACCGTAATTTGCCCATACCTGGTGTATATGAAACTATAAAACTGAATAAGCTGTACTATCTTAATTGAAATTGCTTTAAAATTAATAGATATACATAAAAAAGTTTAATAAATAAAATCGAAATCAAACGAAATTACCAGCAATGGAAAGATAACAATTCAGACAACGTTCAATAAATAACAGACAAATACGAAAATGTTGCCAGTGCCATTTTTTAGATCTATTTTGGTTTATATTTATTTTAATTTTATATAAATGTCAGCGCTCTGTTACATACATATATCAATATTTAGAATAGAAAAGTGAATAAATAAAATAACGCAGAATATATTTGTTATTATTTTTTTTCATTGTAAATTATGTAATATAATCTTCGTGATATATTACAATATTTCATTAATCTTGATTCGATTTGAATAATTTTTATTAACAAAGATTAAATGCACTGAAACTTCACGGACAGTTAAATGTGAAATATGATTGGTTGAATATGTGTAAATAAATTTTCATACAAATCATTTGTGTTTAAGTAGTACATCTAATGTATTTACATATACGCAATGCTGTCGAATTTAGTATTGATAATTTTTTATATCTGGCAGTACTACTTATCGGAGGGTTGGTAGACCTGATCGCTGACAGACTGACAGTCCGCTGCACTGTGTTGTGTTGTGAATAGCAGCCGGCGTGGCCGGACTGCTCTTTCCTCTTGGCGTTCTCAGTTTAAAACCTATTGTTCATTTCGGTAATATACGCATCTTAGATTTCACTAAATTAATTGTAGAAATATGATCTATTGCTTGATTACCAGCAATTTTATGGCTTCCATTTTATATTTGTGAATGTTTTATTCTTTTGTTGGGCTAATCAATATTAAAATTGATATGTTATGGACATAAATGTTATATTATAATATCATCGACTATAATATATAGAAATTTTCAATTATTAATCACATTATTTTAGATATATTGTAGGTATATCGTATGCCAAAAAATTACGTTTACGGTTATTGCTTATATACATATATATCAAAAGAAAATGTATATCGATCATAATAATTTCAATATTATATCAGGAATAGTAATAACACTAAAATGTTATTATATAGTTTCAGTTAAATCTTAATTTATACAGTTACAGAAATAATTAATTAATATTTTTCTTGTATTCCAGATTTTCACTAATTGGTTAAAAAAGTCTTCACCATGGTGGTCAACAGTATATTTGTAAACAACTCTACTAATATGTCTTTGAGTGATAGATTTACCATTCTCCAAAATGTTGGGCCCCTGATGTCCAGACCGAGACAAAGGAAAATGTCATTTTTACAAAATCACCGTGATGCAGAACTACGTAATAGTAGACTTCTCGACAGATTGGCTTTCCAACCGATTATTGACGCAGCATCACCATTACAAAAGGTTTTATTACATTTTCATTATAATATATTGCATTTAGTGCGTCTTTGAATTACAACGGGTTTATGATTTTTAAACAAATATCATTATTCAAAGTTAAACTTAATTGACATGTATTTAATTTGCATTACCTTATTAATTTCATTTTCATTTTCAACTTGTTCATTAAATTGTTCTAAATATCTTCACAAGTTAATTAGATTATTTATTCTTTGTTTTTTTTTTTATATTTCAGCGCCCTCTCAGGCAAAGAATTGGTGTGATAAATAGAATTGGTTTGCCAAATAGAAATACATTTAACGCGAATTATAAAAAATTTCACAACAGTAAGTCTGCTATGCTTCGTCCATCAAACACAAATCCAAAGAAAATAAGACCGTCTCCAAAACAAAAGTTTCAGTTGAAACACAAAACAAATTTACGGTAAGATTTTGTTTAAATAATACTTAGGCATTATTTTTTTGCTGTAGGACATTCATTTAGATATTATATTTAATGCATAAAGTAAATATGAAAATAATAAAACAAAGTAAATATTATTTAGTTGTTATAAATTCAGAAGCTTATTTATCATTTTATGGCGTAACAGATTTTTTTTAAATCCTTAAATCAAATATAAATAATACGTTTATTTCAGTCATAATAATAATCCGGCATATTTTACAAAAAAGAACAACAAAAGTAACTCAGGGGGATTCAGAGGCAGAGGTTTTAGAGGAAGAGGGATGGCAAGGTTAGAATAGTAATAAATGAAATCAAGGATGAAAAAATTATGTAACTTCTTTTAACGTCTTTTTTTTATTAGAAACAAATATGTTTAGGTATTTTAATAATGTAGCACATTAAAAGAAATAATTTTGCACATTTAAATATTTAATCAATCGCACGTATTCGCTTGAACACACGACTGCTGGCAGAAATACACATTTCGTCAAAAAAATGGTAAATTAATATCCCTAAAACTCAAATAGTATTTTTTTTAAATGAAAAAAAAGCAAGATGCTCATTTACTGACTTATTTTCTACTAAACTACTAATGTAATCTATAATTAATCACATACACCACAAAATTAAAAAGATTTACAATTATATTAATAATAAATAGTATGACAATAATATCAAATTTTAAAAAAGTTAAGCAGGACTGCGGGGGTTTTAGTTGCTTTGATTTTTAAAATTCGTTTTGATCATTTAATGATTAACATTTAAGTCTCAATGTGATACGCTTAAAAGTATTTAGTTTAAACAAAGGCATCCAATCAAAATATTATATTTCATAGAAAATGTAAGTTGATACAGGTAAACGATGTAATTTATTATAAACTAAAAAATAAATGCATTTAGTCAAAACGTTTCTAAAATGCAGAATGTTTTTTATTATACTGCCCATAAATTTTGTTAGGGTACAGATTGGGCTTCAAAAAGCCAATTAATTAGTTCCCGGCCGATTAAGTGTTAACTTGACTTTGAATACATATTAACATATTTTTCCAAGTATATATATGTAACAACTGCTATTAATAACTAAATTTCGTTCCTAATTGCTAAACCGATTTCTCAATTAACCTTATTTTTGCCAAATTAATATAAACGTTGGGATTATTTTTCATAAATAAATGTCATATATAGAAAGTATTGAATAATTTCAAAACATAGAGCTTTTATAGGAGAATGTGTTTGTTTCAACGCAAGCTTTGTAAAACAGACACATGTCCAAAAAGTATAAAAAAAATATATTTCTTACGGTTAAAATCCATTGAGGTCTAAAACATCCGTAATAAAATATATTTGACTAAGGTATTCATATTATATTTATTGAAAATTGTATTTCAGAAAAACTAATAACTCAATGGAGGAACCAACTTTAAACCAAACAAATAATAACACTGGACGTGGACGGGGATTTCGCAGGAGAGGTGTATTTAGGTAAATGGGAAATAATTATTTAATTTATTGGCATTGTAGCCAGTCTATTTACATTCGAATTCTGTCACTCAATTTACAATATATACCCAAAGCCGAATAGTCGGCTTTATGCTGCCAACAGTAAACGACCAAACACTGGCCAATCGGCTTTTCTACATACTGGAAATAATTCTCACAGCTATGTAAATCACTATATTTATTAAATTTAAACTATTCAATAAGAAAAGATATTCACTACAAACTGAACATAAAGAAAAATAATATGCATTATTATTTGTCAAATTTTACATGTTGAAGACATGTTTGTTAAATTTAAAATTAATAAAAAAAAAACAACATTTAATTCATGGAACTAATATTTATTACTTGATTTATAGAAATCAGGTTGCAAATCAAAATACAAGTGAAGTTACCACTACTACCAACACAGTCAATACGAGGGGCAGGGGTGGAAATCAAAGACGAGGTATTGTTAATTATTTGTCATTTAAAAATATTATAGAGTTTAAAAGTTCTTATTATATTAAAATACTTTTTATAATAATAATAATGATACAAATAGCTTAATTCTTAATTTTAATAATATATTTTACAGGTATAAATAGAAGTTGGTTTGCTCAAAAATCTTCACCAACAAAAGAGGAATTAGATAAGCAATTAGACCAGTACATGGCAGGAACACGGTCCAATCTTGATAAGGAGCTCGACATTTATATGAGTGCTGCAATGGATGTGGAATAAAATCGCTATTAAATTTATTCCAACAACTTACATTATTAAATTAACAATGAACTCCAGTCAAATTTTCCCCCAGTGTTAATTATATTAATAGTTTTCATAAATTTCTTTTTACTATTATGATTTACTTATCGTATAAATATAATAAACACTTAAAATCTATTAATTTATTTAAATTGTTTAAATTTAATTATAAGCTGTGTTACATATTACATGTATTTATTGTATTAGTAACAAAATAAATACATACAAATATAAGTAAACCATAAAGTAATGTCATTATTTTATGATTTAATAATATCTAAAATAAATTCCAAATATGCTATAAGTTTTTGCATAATTTCTCAATACTTATTTTAAATTCAATCAATACTATATATAATACATAATTCCCAATTTATAACGTGCAATATTATTGTGAAATGGTATAGCTTGTGTAATTTGTGAAGAATATTAAAAAGTCATTACTTTT
>JAGXCT010037132.1:0-10795 GCA_022495035.1 Philopotamus ludificatus | reverse complement strand
ATTTAAAATTTCAATGGACCTGCAGATTTGTATGGCTGGATATCAAGAAATGTATAACAACTAGTGAGACAAAAAACACAAGTGTATAACAGATTTCCTAAAAAGAAATTCGACAACACGTAACAGTAAAAACAGACACAAAGCTTCATTGGATTCTAGCGCATTAAATGTGTCGTTAGTCTTTTTTTCTTAATTAAAATAATATCAAATAATATCAATAATAATATAAAATAAATCATAGTAATAAACACATGTATGAATTCCCTTGTTTGGCCTAACCAGTAAATTGTTTTTAGAATAACTTGGCACGAAAAGATTCAGATTGAAAAATGGTTTCAATTTTAATTCTACGGATGCATTTACGCCAGAAGAATGGTCAGATGATCCTTTGCTTTTTTAAATCCAGCAATAGTCTCTTCTACAAAAATAAACATACTTGACATTTGTTTCTGAAAGAGTTTCGTCTCGTATACATTATAAATTAAATTTCATAAATAATTTCGAAATTCCAAAGAACTGTAGAATATTTCTCAGCTAATTTTATGCTTGTACTAGCCGATTTAACAATCATTTTAGGACGATGCACGTTTTATCGTTATTTTATCCAATCAAATTAACCTTTGCTTGCTTTGAATGTAAAAGATCCCAAAGACTGATTTGTATATTCACAGGAATATGGTATTAATTTATTAAATTGAGGTCCTTTAACAGATTGCACTATAAATTTTCCATTTCTATCATCAAAAAACTTCTGCTTCACGAATTTTACATTTTTTTTAAAGATCGTGATATAACGAATCCGCACTCGCTGGGGGCGCGATGAACGGGGAGGGAGGTTACTTGTATATGTAATTTTTCAAAAAAAATTAACAAATCTATGCTAATTGTTTATTAAAGTTCAATAGAAAAAAAACATAAATTTGCTCACTATTTGGTGATGTTATGCCGAGTGGCGGGAAGTTTAAAAATCGCGTAATTTTACAATATTCCGCTATACATTGAGAATCCTAGCAAAAGTGCTTAAATGAAATTTACCTTGATCCACATTAAGACAGCACATCGTAGATCAAGTCCGTGATCAGTTTGTTCTAATTAGAACGCTATGAAGTCATTTTTATATAAAAAGTGATGCAAAGTAACCACATATAACCGAATAAAACATATATGTATGTACTGGCAAAGAGAAAAAAAAACATAACGTTTGTTTCGACTGCGCAACCGGGCGTGACGTCACACATAGTTGTTGTTGGCGTTCCTTTCAAAAAAAAAAACACATTCTAAAATGGTTTTTAAAATCGCATGTGTTATAGTTCTTGCGCTGTTGGAGAAAGGTTTGTACATGTTATTTTTATGTAAGATTGTTATAAGTTTCACTAGATAAACCTCAGTAAATCGCGAGCGTAATAGTTGATATAGAAAAAACCGGAAGAACCAATTAATTGACCATGAATTGATGTATCACCGCACCTGTTACATTTTATTATTGGTTAACCAAAATGATATCTCCAATTTAATTAAATCATCTAGAATATATAGTGGAATTTGTATTTTAAATAAAAAACAAGATTCATTGAACCCTTTTTTTTATTACGTGAATCGATTACGTAATATTACCATATGTTAGTGAAATATTTATTTATTATTAAAATATGCTTAATAATAAACTACAATTAAGTAATATATTCGTAATTTACTAGAATAATTGTTTTTATAGACCAAAATTGTAATTATATGTAGTAATTAATTTTTAACCTATAAGTCAGTGTACACATACTCTTAATAATATTTTTTTACACCGTAAATACTAAATTAAATGAATTATTTGAACTATGTGTAGGATTCTGCTTGTGGTGTTATGAGTGTGCACCATCGATGCCCGGCTGCAACGATCCCTATAACTGGAGGGGAATGGGATATCTCGGCACACAGTGCCAAGAAGAAGAGGACAAATGCGTTAAACTAATCGAAAGGAAGGGAGGTGATCTAATTTTGATTAATTTTCTCAGCATCTCAACTTACAGATGTGTTAAATTAATGGTTGTGGATTATCCATTTTAACCAATGTTTATTATTATAAATACGTTCTTTTATGTTAACGCTGATTCAATATATTAATTAATCGTAGCCGATCGTGTCGTTACAAGAAGCTGCTTAAGTAAGCTCGAAGCATTTCGTTCGGATGTTCCCGCAGATCTTTATGAAGGATGTAGACCATCTACTCCGGACATTGGTCTAGCAAGCTACGTTAATAATTCAATAAAAGAATTAGACATCAGAAGGTTGGAAATTATGTTTATTTATAATATTAAATTAATCATTTCATGAAGCATATACATTCGTATATATATTTTTAGAGATTACTACGACGAAACAACATGGTGTTTTTGTTATCTTGACCATCGCTGCAATGGTAGTTCATCGAAAACATCTTCTATGTATTTATTGACGGCGTTGATAATATTTTGCTTCCGAATGTTATAAAAATTGTTAAATTTTTAGATAAAATTATTTATGTATGCATATTATTTTATCATACTACTTTATATACCTCTAATAGTATTATTTTAATAATAATATAAATAGCATATTTAAATATAAATACAGAGAGATCTCAATATAAAAAAAAAATAGTAAAGCCATATGTGTCCATTAAAACTGAGAGTGTTATATAATAAAGTAAGTTTTCTGAATGTAATTGTAAGCTTTTTTATTAAAAATCTACTATTAAGCTATATACATAAATTTTATTTTTGATAGTACACTAATTATATACATGGTTTGATAAAAAAAATAATCATGCTTGTCGGAGATGTCAACCTGCGACTTATTCTTACTCCGGAAGTTAAAAAAATACTGAAACTTACGACCACCCAAGGAGCTTAATACTATACCATAAATCACGTTCCAGATGAGCTCCGAAGATTGGAAAAGGTGCTGGCACCAGTGTATGATGTAGACAATATAATTTTGATGAATAAATAAAGGCTAAGGTTTTACTGTACACTTAAAGTTACTACAAATCAGAGCATCTATATTTTTTTGATTTAAATAATGTAATCTGTGATTTTTTAACCGTTATTATTTATTTATTTGGTTTGGATATTTTTTACTCGAATAATGTATGTAATAAAATAATTAAATAACAACACAATAGTTTTTTATTTCATCTATGTATACAAAATATATCATTTTAAATATTTAACAACAAATAAGCTTAAGCCTGATAAAATTTGGGTATTGTAAAATTTAATTACAAAAATAGACTAATAAAATATTTTTGAATGAAATTGCATGCAACTACGCCAAACACATTTAAATCAACACCAGCACATGCAATATTCATTAAAAGCATACGGGATAGACATAACATTCATATAAAAATTACCCGTATTATTATAATTTGTGATGTGTTTTTATTATTTATTTTAAAACAATATTATATACAATAAAATATTCAACAGCATACATTATTTCATAAATATGATGAATCATTAGAGCTGGGAATGCTTTATATACCGGAAAAAGACTGGCGGTATTTATTTATTAATATGTTTGCATCGGTAAAATTGACGCTAATGTTAGTGTTAATTTAATAAAACCATAATCAAAACAGAGAAAATTATTATATTTAGTTATGATTTATCATATTTTTTAAATAAACAACGTTCATCAATACGTATGTGTAATTGTGTGAATAAATTTATATCGTTATTGTTTCAATCATCCAGCTAATGTTCGTGTTGCATGTGTGCATAAACACAGATTACAGTTCAACATTATTACTTAATATATAATTCCATTTAATATCACAGTAAAGCAACGGCAATGCACAGAACAATCATAAAAATATAAAACCGACGTCAGTTTCCCACATTATTAACGATAACATTTTCATTCATTACAACTATATCCCATTTTCATCATGTAAATTTGCTAGCCTATAACTATAATGTGAATACTGAACCCATGTTAGGAAGAAAAACATTGTTCATTATTTTTTTTGTGAAACTTTTAAAATCAATATGCGAATCTCATATTTTCTTTATAGCCAATTTTATCTAAATTAGGCGTGCATGCAAAGTTTATCATAGGCGGCGGTCCGCACATTAGAACTAATACATCGTCGTCTGGAGGATACATGTGATCGCGGAGCATTTGTTCATTGACATGTCCACCGCTGTAAGGCCAATCTGAAATTAAATACAAAAATTAATTAATAAGGAATAAAGATCACATTCGCATTGGAGAATTATTATTCAAACATAAATATATGTATGTGAGACATGCATCCTGCTAACGAGGAGTGCAAATACATTAGAGGCGTTCAAAATATACTGAATAATACCAATATATTTTGGCACTTATCCAACTTCTACACTATGACCGAAAAAACTCCATAAAAATTACATTCTGAATACATAATCTGTGGTCAGAAGTCTATTATTAATATAAGGTATTTATAAGGTACATTTTGACTATTATTTTGAGGTATAAAAGTCAGAATAGAAAGGCAAACGGTGGCTGGGTAAAAAAAATCTATCACAGTTACAGAAAATATCCGAATTAACCCCCATTTGAGTGGAAGCGTCGTTTTATTTTGGTAAAGAGAGCAGATTGAAATTCTCCAATACCAAAAGCTGAATAATAGACTCACCTGATGGTGGGGTATCCAATGTATACCATAGTTTAAATTGTTCCGGATAATTTTCCTGTGTTTCTTCTAATTCCTTTCTAAGTAAAATGTCCATTTGCGTTTGGTTAGCAAACAACAATCGCATTTTTGTATCATCGGCAGGATCTTTACATATATGCCTTATCAATTGTAGCATAGGAGTAATGCCAGTTCCGCCTGAATAAATTGAAATAATGCATTAATTCTAATAATTTACGTGACTATTACTATTTTGAATGATTTGATCAACATACCAGCGATCATGTTCACTTTTTTTGCTTTAATAGCAATCGGAGGATCTTTACGTAATTTTTTAACAGAAAATGTGTTATTTCCCTGATAAACCAATCTACCGGACGGACCACGTACGTCGATCGTATCTCCAATTTTCATGTTTTCAAGATATTGTGACATTTTTCCTCCTTCGGGAAATCGAGGATGAACATTTTTAAAATAAACCTATGAAAATAAACCAAATCCAGTTTATATATCAAAAAAAGACAATTAAAAGTAAAAAAAAGGAATAATTACTTACTTTAACAACCAAATCGACATATCCGTGATCTTCGTCACATGAAACCGGGGTATAAGATCTAATTATGAGATCGTCGCCAATTTTTGCAGATAAATGGATGTGCTGTCCAATGGGAAGGCCTGTAAATAATCATAAATTTATTCAAATGTTCAAATCACAAATTTTTTTTTTTATATGAATCATACCTAATATATGTTTCTCAGATGGTAAACCTAATCTATATCTTCTAGTATCGTGACTTAATTCTTCTTTTTCAATCAGAGGTAATGCATACTTGACTGATGAGTCTAATAGCGTGATCTTCTTCTTCTTATTAGATTTGAACCAGGGAAATAGAAATGTGGCCATAACAGCAGTTACAACGACACAACCGACTCCAACAACCAACGGGATGTTCTAAAATAAAAAAAATATTTTTAATCATTATATGATAGCTTTAATCTACACTCTGCATTATATATCAATCAACATCACTGATAATAAAATTTAACAATAACATCTGAAAAATAATCGGTGTCAAGTTATGTACGTGAGGTGATTAATTAAAACTGATTACTGATATCAACATTGAATTGTGCAATGACAAATGTTAAGATTTATTCAATTAAATTATAAATAAAATAAAACATCACATATCAAATGATCTTAATAAGAAACACAGTAAACACATTTTATTGAACTTAGATTGTATAAAATTGTTTATATAATAATTAAATTATTATTCTAGCTTTAAAATAACATAACATGTCAAGTTCATTTGCATGATTCGTAGAATTAACTCGATTTTACTAACACAACTTATGGGTTCTAGATATTTCCATGAATCGAATGAACACATTATTATCCAAATAAATTTTAAACAAAGCTTCTGGCATGTGTCGCTAGCGTGTGTGGTCTGAATTGGCATTTGTCACACCGGGATGACCTTAAAGGGTTAATGGTCATCAATAATTGCAGATTGACGATACAATATGTGAACCACAACTTTGACAAACATTGTATCATGTTTTTGTCGAACTTTATAATGGCAATAACCATTTTCCATTTTATTTTTGGATAAAATTCAAACCTGTGCAACTTCCCCTGTATATATATTTAAAAACATTAGAGCTTTAACTTCAACATCTATTGAATAGTAAATGAAAAAGAAAAAAACATTCACACTTTATAGCATACAATTTAACTAGTGCCGGATTTAGCACTTGAGGGCCCCAGGCGTAATTCAATTTTTAGGCCCCTCAAAATATTTTCACTGCACCATATAATCTACGCATTCTACCCGCACATAATTTCTACTCAATTTGCAATGCTCTGGATATATAATTAATTTTACATCAATTTATTTAAAAAGGCAGAAAGAAAAACAAAACTTTTTGGCTTCTTCTGTTACCTCTTTTATAATTAGCTGCTCGATGATCAATATTAGCAATCTCGTTGATATAAATTTTTATTATTTCTAAAAAAATGAGGGCCGAGGGCTCCGATGCCTTGGATTGTTTTGCCTCAACGCGTCTGAATCCATCGACCATGATCTGCGGAACAATCAGTGCCTATGGTTCGAAATATGACCGTTAGAATAGCCACCTCAAAAACATGCCATAGCTGGCGTAATTCATTTATCAATTCAATTTAGGGAATATTGCTAATTATTGTATTGAAAAAAAAATTAATAAAAAAATCGTTTCGAGAGGTGAACTTTGATCAATGAGGCCGCAAGTGCGCGTCTTATGCGACTAAGGGGAAATCCATCACTGAATTTAAGTACACCTTTCTATAGTTGAGAAAAAAATATTCTATAGTTGAGGATCACATGTTTTGAATCTCTACAAGAATATTTAAATAGCCTTTTAGTTTGAACAGAAAAATGTTTATTAACATTGTTGTCGGGACACAGATTTTTCCGTTTTTGCGGAACTGCTGCTAGATTGCGGGACCCGTAAAAATCCGTGTTTTGTAGGCTGTTGCTAGAAGTCGGCTCACATGTTTATCTGTGTAATTTGAACTGCATTTTTTTTGTTGTCAGCAGCTAGATGTCACAGCTTTGATATTTAATAAAGACATTTTTTTATTCGTCGTCAAAATTTATTACAGTTCCCCCGAATGTATTGTACTAATTTTGATATTGAATTTTTATTTTGCTAAAAATGGCCCGCGCCAGGCTTAAAACAATGCGCGAAATCACCCGATAACAATGTGTTAAAATAAATCCCAATAAAACCCAATCCATTTTTTCTCCAAGTCCCGCAAAAAATTTTCTGAGTATTCAATTAAAATTAATAATACCTCGTGATTATATTCGATATACCTCGGGGTTATATTCGATAACCATCCTAGGTGGAAAAATTAACTGTAATAAAGGTATTCTCTTCCATTAATAAGTAGAAATAGTAAATTATCCCCCCTTAACAATAAAAAAACATTTTTATTACAGTTATCCTCCTACAAATCTTTCATACCTCTCCAATTTCGGGTTTCATCTGGCTACATCTTATTTTTAAAATTAATGTAGTCAGCCCTCCTATAACGTTTCCTATGATCCCTGCTTTTTAATAAAATCTTTTTCACCTAAAGACCTTTATTTCGCTCGGCAATCTATTATAGATTTACTAAATATCTAAATTGACCTTAAAAATGTTAGAATTTTGTAGAAAACAGCGATTTACAGGAAACGTTATAGGAGGGTTGGCTGTATTACTTAGACAAATGATTAACGGCCCGTAGTTCATCTGGAATGCTGATTACGAAAAAAGAATTATATTAAAACTTTTGCAGAACCCTTTTTTAACATTCTTTAAAAATTTAAAAATATAAATCCTTCTAATTTCTAACTTATCTCAATACCATTTTGACGAATTACAAAAATACAAAAATCCTTGACTCCCAAAATCCATTCTTATTAAAATACCCTCAGGTAAAATACCCTCAGATAAAATTAGGAAAAAAAATTAAGCCCAAAACAGACCCTAATAATACCCTTCTATTAGATCTTTTAAATGCACTCCGCTTTCTTTATTTCTACATTCCCATAAATCGCAAACGCATGTAATTAAAATATAAATGTGATTAAAACTTCAATGAAAAGGAAAAGAAGCTTAATCTAACAGCCTTAAAATCAAGGACAAATATTAATATTTCAAACGAATGGTTTTATTTGTCCTTGCAGAACTTGCTGAAAATCCCATCAAGGTTGGCTGATGCGGAATACGCGTTGCCCGCTCGCACAAAAAAAACCTTGATGCAATGGCAGACAATCAGAAATTATTGATGATTGCAATGGTAGCTGTCAAGTCATATCTCTCTAGATAACCCAATAGGTAGCATTATCAAAAACATTGATTTTGTCAATCGGTGTATGATTACCGATGAATGAGCGTTCATAAATATATATTAAATTAAACAGAACATCGGAAAGGTAATATCCGTGATATAATTTATTTGCAATATGCTATATGTTCCATTTCAGATATGGTGATACATAATTGTGGCTCTGTCACATTACAACTCTTATTTTATTACTTCGGAGCAACGGAATATGCATATTTACATATTTATTGACAATTTTTTTCTATAACAATAAAAAAACAACACAATCGATTGTTTGAATATTTTAGCTTAATTACATATCATAGTTCGTCGTTTGGCGATAAGCCATAATTATTTTAATAATTAAATCTAAACGATACCATTGCATATATTTCTTGTATCAATACTATGCATGGAACAGAATATGCACAATTTATAATAGTCATTTTAAAGTTTTTCCGCCTATTTATCAATGACATACAGGTTGTTTTAATTTATTAACTATACAATCGAGTTGATCATCATAATTCAACTACTTCCGTATTTTTATCAAATAGTTTCATTAAAAACTCGAATAATTTACATATGTTCAAATATTTTCGTTGTCCAAAGTTCAACATAATTAAAAATAGTCAATTCAATATGTTTGCGATTTGTTTTTAAAAAATGTGAACATAAATGATAATTGAATGGCATTAACAGAATCAATGCAACACTCACTGCGAGCTCATCCATGTCGGCGGCAGTGATAACCACTACCGCTCATCCGTCAGACGAGACTGAACTGGCGGCTGGAGTTGCTAGTGTTAAAATATACAGCTATATAGTACGGTGTGTCAACTTTTCCCCCTGTCGTAATTTACGAAATATGCCACAAGGTTTTTAATAACTTCGATAAGTTCTACATATAATTAAGGATCGTAAATTTAAATGAGAAAATTAAATCTAGAAAACTAAAATGTTGGAAGCAATCAGTGGACGGGGGAGCAAATTAGATAAGATTGATAAGCAAATTAGTAAATTATTGATTAGATTAATTTGAATCGTCTCTTATTATCAGAGTACAATATATTTTATCAGTACGTTTCTTCTTCTTTGGTCGGCACCCTCATGTCTGAGGATCGTGATCATTCTCGTTCCGAAAGTTTTTGATTTTGTCTCTCCAGGATTCTCTGCATTCTGCATCCCGCATCGCAGCTATTACGGTGGAGCCTGTGGCGGTCTTCACTTGGTCACTCCAGCGGGTGGGCACCCTGCCCCGTCCCCTGCGTCCTTGTACGTTTCCAAGCGCGACGAGCTTCTCCAGGCTATCGTTTCTTCTGGCGAGATGCCCAAAGTATCGAAGAATCCTTCAGTACGTTTAGAATACATTTAAAAAGAACTGGCGATATCGAAAATGCATACAAGTAGAGAGTGGAGTTCGCTTAATGCAAATATATTATTTCAGAAATGTTACGTGTACTGTAATAAAATAATTAATTTAGTGCGGTTAATTCATTCCTTCACTCGCCCATATAAGGTTGGATTTTTTTAAATTTACGTAAAAAAAATAATCGGGGGTGTTTTTTATTTCTTTGATTGATATACGCCTGCCTCTAAATTGAATTGGAGGGGACAAAATATGTTGTTATATGAGCGTTAAGATATTTTTTCGTTAAGGGATAAATCGTACTCGATTAGAACACTCGAGCCCGACGCGCGTGATTTTCTAAAATTTAGAATGGTTAAAATTGCATTTTGATTTCACTGCTAATGCCGCCCTTCTAACGTTGCCGCCTGAGGCGGCCGCTTCTTTGCCTCAAGTCACCGGACGGCCCAGAACGTAGCGCAGTGACAGTTAACTTACAATATCATAAAATATTGTTGTTGAATACAAGCCACGTTATTTGGTATTCTATTTAAAAACATATAAAAACTTAGATGGGTTGCGTAATTTTTGCATAGTTACCCAAATTTCTAGTCCCAGTAGCATTCATGCACCAAATACAGTTAAACCAGAAAGTTAATAAAAAAAAATGGCTGAAAATATAACGAATTTTTGTATGAAAATCGAGTTGATTGAAATTGATAGAACAATATTCCAAAAAATATCGCCATCTTGTGCGTAACGTACATTTATGTGTATAGGTATCATACAAGATGGCGATTGTAAATATTCGTTTGTTTTTGTATGTAGTCAAAGAGACAGGTATTTAATTGTCATATAATTTCAAATAATTTGGCGCCAATATGGCGACCTACGCATACATTATGGTTGTGAGTTCTCATTTTATTTTATTTTATTT
>JAGXCT010037131.1:28542-94087 GCA_022495035.1 Philopotamus ludificatus | reverse complement strand
GGAACGAGAATGATCACGATCCTCAGACATGAGGGTGCCGACCAAAGAAGAAGGCGCACGATTTATTATGATCCCCGCCAGCTTCCATTTTTATTATGGTCTATTGCTTTTTCAAATTGGCGGGCAGTCACCACTGAAGTGTTAATGCGGTGGCGGGGGTAAATAATTTCAGGCTTCAAATTTGGGCTCGGAAATTATTTTCATCCGTCAATAATAAACAAAAATAGGTTTATTTATTAAATAAGGGAATTACATACCTGGTGCTTTTCGCTTGTGCTGATAGCTTCGCTTTAATCAGGAGCAACCGAAAAGACATGCGCACTTGTCGCCGCTCAATTGTAAACTGAATCAATAAAATAAAAATAAATGAATAATAATATATTTTTAAATCCACGCGTTAACGATAACCATACCCTCTTTTCTTTCAGGAGTTTTGGATTGGAATTCTCAGACTACAAAATCTTCAAATGATAAAAATGGCAATAAATTTAAATGAAATATTTAAAAATTGGCGACTTTGATGCGAGGCTTGAGGAAAACCTATGTCATATCGGTAACAGGGAGACCTACATTAATAAAATTAATTATAACGGGTCGTGATAATAAATAAAAACGATTAATAAATATAATAACAAAGCGAGAAGTTGGACGATTTTTTGCGTGACGGTATTATTGGGCAGTGTCGTTTGATCAAAATTCCTCTTCTGTTTGAGCTGCATATTGCCGAATAATACTGCGGTTATGATGCAGAATATAGAACAGAAATCATTATCATTCTCATAAAGCTCATCGATTTTTTAGTGGCTTCATATTCTTGAATATCGTCGATCCCCGGCACCGGAGATAATCCGTACGACAAGAAATTATACGATTTTGCCCCATCCTTAGCTTGGCAAATTCGTTTCAATATTCGCTCGGGCAATGTATCCGGACGCATAAACATTAATACGAATGAATTTTCCCTGAAAATGTATAACGAAATGTATGAATAATCGATATTAATATATATTTTATATTAAATGCGATACTTACGAAACGTGATAAGTTATTGTTCTTAACGGTCTTAGCGTCTTCTAAGATCGGATTCGCTCGTAAAAGCTGTTGTTACAATTTTTCCTAATAATTAAATGAAAAATAAAATAACTAATATAATAAAATCAATGAGTAAGACAACCTGGTCTTTCGGAGCAGTCAGTGAATATGAATCGACATATAATCGCTAGGGTAACCATGATTAAATATTTTTAATTATCAAAATTAACATTGAAGGCTGAACTTCGAGGCCCCCTGGATTTTGGAGGCCCCAGGCGCGCGCCTATTGTGCCAAAGGGTAAATCCGCCACTGTTTAAATCCTAAATTAAAGATAAAAGGGTTAATATCAAATTTGGTAAAATAAATCGTGAATTCAAATGAAACGAAATAGGCGTACTGGCAATGAAAACTGGTAAATATGACTACTGGCAACATTATATGATTGGGTTACTAACACTTAACCTTTCATTTTGACACCACGCTTGGGAGTTGTGGTTTATTTGTAATTTCCACAATGACTAAGATTAAAGGGCACAAACGTAAAAATAAAATTAGCAGTGAACATGAAGATTCAACGGCGAACATCATCGAAAAAGTTAACGAAGTTTCGCTTGGTGAGTCCATGTTTATTATAACAATATATAAACAAAATGTCATTTTAATAATAGTTCAATTGTAACTAATCGCAAGTGAGATTTAAATTCAAGTTTTATTAATTGTCAGAATTTATTTACGTATTTTAATACAAATATGTTAAAAAAATTTGATGAAATATATAATCGTTAATAAGTTATATGAAGTGGCCTAAAAAAGCCCATAACAAATTTGTTATATATTCAAGGCAACACAATCCCACAATTATATTATCGTATTGACACAAAATACGTGGATTTGATCAAAAGCCCAAGAAAACTTTGATAATATATATCTGGACTAACGGATTTCTCACTACAGAATCAGTATGCCCTGGGAAGGAAAACCCAAAACTGCTGGCCGATAAACGGTCTAGATACTTTCGCTCCTCTTCCTTCTTTCGATGGTACCCTCTCTTTGAGGAGGTCTTTCCAATAATGAAAGGATTGCTATTGTGCGACAAGGTTAATAATCACTTGCAACTTGTGCCTCCTTATAAGTAGATAACGCCTAGAGAACGAATACCGAGGCAACTTCTCTCCAAATTGCCTGTACACAGGCGGCAGTGTAAAATCCGATACAAACAGGGTAGAAGATACACGTGGAATGCCAGCAATGGCCAAGAGAGGGAAACTCTTTACAAAAAATTGCGTACTAAGACAATTTGGGTCTCTTCGGTATGGGCACAAAAGGGAATCCCTTGTGCCATGTGTGAGACTTAGGTTCATTTGGCTTCGACTACCATTCGAGAGTCTGATAAGGCCCCATACACTCGGCGAGTGAGTGTCTAGTGGCTGGCAAATGATGATGATAATACACAATTATATATGTTAGTGATGTCATGTTTTTATTTAATTTAATTCGTTCTTTTTTTCTAAAATTTCCAGAAGCAGTTAATCAAAGCAGTAATTCTGACGTAGCACCTAAAAAAGAATCAAAGAAGAGGAAAAGAAATTTATCAGAAAATACAAAAGCAGATAGTGTTCCTAGGGAAGAAACACAGGAATCTAGTGAAAACAATAAATCTAAGAAATCAAAAAAGAAAAAAAAGAAACCTGCAGATGGTGAAACTGCTCCCGGAACAGAAGTATCAAAAAGAAAATTAAAACGTGAAAAACATGAACAACGATTAGCAGAAGCGGAGGAGGCTTCCCATAAGGCTGTTCAGATGCAGGCTCTAAGTTATCTGTCACTTTGGAAATATAATAAGGCAGAATGGAAATTTAACAAAGTCAAACAAATATGGTTATATAAACATAAATTTGAGAGTGATAAAATACCGGACGAGCTCTGGCAGCCGTATATTGAATATTTTTCAGCTGCGACGGGGGGTATAAAACAAATGCTATTAAACGACTGCCAAAAGGTCATAGAAGAAATGGAAAAATGGATGGAGAAAAATGCAGAGAATGAAAATGACAAAACAAAACCTTCCGAAGTTGGTTATCGCAGAGCCAGAGATTTATTGCAAAATATACATAATTAATCATAAATAATTAAATATCAACTGTTTTTTTATTTATTCAATACATTATCTAGTAAAAATGTAACAATTATCACAATATGTAACATGATAGACTAATGGTGCAAATATAAGGCATCCTATTTTATATCGTAGCGCATTAACATTAGCTTTTGGCAGCTTCTTCTTTTTCATTGTCTCTAATCACTTGATTGATCCAGTTGCGTAGCATGTCTGTATCTTGAAGACCGACAAGCCTCTGTTCGGCTTTGCCGTTCTTCATTATTAGCAGCACGGGCACGGATCCTACACCATAATCTAATGCTAAATCGGAATTTTCGTCGATATCGACTTTGGCGAGTGTGATTTTTCCTTCATTTTCAGCTATAACAGATTCAATTCTAGGCGTTAGCATACGGCAAGGGTTACACCATCTGAAATAAAAGAAACGCTTACATAAGTACATTTTTATTTTTTGTATTTATAGTTTTTATAGATATTAAATACGTTTCGATTAGTTGGTAATGTATGAATATTTGGATGAATTAAATCTAGCGTAATTTAGATTAAAAAACATTTAATAAAGTGAAAGTTGTGCATATGTTGATTGTGCAATAATAATGATGAATATTCAGTGGTTAATAAGAAAGTCCTTGGGGAAATGTCATAATGGAATTAAGTACTTACGTAGCATAGAAGTCGATGACAACGGGCAACTTGCTGTTCTTGACGCGCGTCTCAAAGTCTTTGGCGTCCTGGACCTTGAAAGAAGCTGCTCGCCAGCATGTCAGCAGGCCTGGCAGTGGACGAGAGGCTCTCAACGCTAATCCCAACATTCTGGCAGTACAGTACGACAATGACAGTGACAGTTCGCAAGGCCTACCGCAGTAACCTCGACGATAAAGTGTGGCGATCGTATTCGGAGTAGACAACCTAACCAAAACAGTAATGTCAATATTATTCGATTGAAATTGCGAAGTTCATTGCCAAAATAAATATTAAGAGAGCTGCAACAATATTAATATCGTCACACACAAAACATCTTTGTAGACTTAAAACAATTATCCAACCGACTGAAATCAGATATAATAATAATAAATATACAAATAAAAATTTTATTACAATATTTAAATACTTACATGATTCCGAATGTTTTAAAATTAATTGTTTGGGTGAAATGTTTTGTTTAAAATATTGCGAATAAAAAAACTTATAATAAATTTGTTGAGCAATTATATAACCTGATTTAATAGGCAGTTAATGTTTTTAATTCTTTAAAATTACAATTTATTTGAAAATTATTTTGTTTAAATGACACTGGCGTAAAGTGTTGGCGCAATGGCCATATTCTGATAGCTTTAGGCTGTGACGTTCTCTTGTCCGCTGGCAGCGTGTACACTCGCCGCCGCCATGTTCACCGGCGAAGAATCTAAGGTTCTGTCAACGCCCCTAATAATACCGAAGACTTTCTGATCAAATATAACCTATTATTGCCATATTTTCAACACTTATCGTATAATGCCCGATGATAACCTTATACCGATATGGCATTACGAATTTCAATTAAACTAATAAATATTATAATAGAAAAATAATATGCGGTAAATATAATTTTTATTTCTGTGAATGTTTTTAGGGGGGGTATGAAGTTTATGAGGAATATGAATCGCACACTGGCGATCCCCAGTACGATTTGGAATATGAAAAGCAGTGCTCTCAAGTGCCGGAAGTTGTGAAAAAATTCATTACGTACTTGCGTAATGCAATAAACGACGGATCGACTTACGAAGTATTAAATTTGTACGAAAGCACATACCCGCGGCTTTCCGAGCAATACTTTGATAAATCTCCGTGGCCGGAAGAGAATGAAGTTTTACCGTTGGTCGATAACGATGCGGTAATTATATATATACATATTTATGTTCGTATTGCAATAGTCGTTTATGTATATTATTAATTATTTATTATAGGTGTTTATCATTCTGTATAAAGAGCTATATTTCCGACACATCTATGCCCGTGTTCCCGGCGGACCGTCTTTAGATCAGAGAATCAAATCATTCTACAATTATTGTGATTTATTCAATTATATCCTGTCGGCCGACGATCCGGTCACGCTAGAGTTGCCCGATCAGTGGCTCTGGGAATTAATCGATGAATTTATTTATCAATTCCAATCGTTTGCGCAGTACAGGTATATAATAGTAATAAATTAATTAATCGGTATGATGTGATTGTAATCGTTTTTTAAATTGTAGAACTCGTCTGACTAAAAAAGCCAACGAAGAGAATGATACGGCAAACATTGATCCCAATTTGTGGAATGTTCTTTGCATACTCAACGTTTTACATTCGCTGATCGATAGATCTAATATTAAAAAGCAACTTGAGGTACAATTGTTTTTGTAATTATTACGTTAATTGAACTGGTGAATTTTGATTCTGAATGACAACAGTGTTGTGATGACCAGGGATCCCGATTCCGTCGCCGGAGAGTTTGGCAGACATTCGTTGTACAAAATGTTGGGTTATTATTCCCTGGTAGAGTTACTGCGTCTACATTCCTTGTTGGGGGATTACTATCAAGCGATAAAGGTATTGAATTGTTGAATATTGGCCCCCCTTTTCCAGTGATTTAAACATATACTGCATTTACAACGTTATTATTATAATTTTCTAATTTTTGAATATTTTCAGGTTCTTGAAAATATTGAATTGCACAAGAAATCTCAATACTCTCACGTGCCGGCCTGTCAAATTTCTACATCGTATTATGTAGGCTTTGCTTATACCATGATGCGACGCTACTCGGATGCCATTCGCACCGTTAGCTCTGCCCTTTTGTATATGCAACGCACAAACAAATTATTTTCAGTGCGTTCATATCAAAACGATCAAATCAACAAACAAACGGAACAAATGTATCATTTATTAGCGATATGTTTAGTTCTGCATCCTCAATGCGTCGACGAATCTATACAACAGGTAAAAATATTAATTTTAATTAAATCGTCGATCTTTATGTCAGTTTTGTATTTAATCAATATTATTATGTAACAGGCATTGAGAGAGAAAAATTATCACGAAAAGATGTACAAGATGCAATACGGTGATTTGTCCGAGTTTGAGAACTGCTTCACGTTTGCCTGTCCTAAATTCTTGTCGCCGTGTCTTCCGGACGCTACTTCAGTGGACGGCTACGGAAAGGACGCTATTAAACATCAGACCCAAGTGTTTATGGACGAGGTGCGTTCATTATAATCCGATTCGTTATTTTAATCGTAGATCATATTTTTATTAATCATTTTTTAATGCAAACAGGTTCGTCAGCAAAAGATGCTTCCCACGATTCGTTCGTATTTGAAACTATACACCACTCTCCCCCTGACGAAATTAGCCACGTTCATGTCGAACAATCAGCGCGGAGAAAAATGGGATCTCGAAAAGGAAATGAGCGATTTAAGCATCCATCTTCTCTGTTTCAAACACAAAATGAAGAACGTCGTATGGACCAAGGGGGCCAGCGGTTTGGACGGCAAATTTCAAGCTGGTTCCGAAGTACGAATCGATTTTTTCGCAATCGTAATTTATTAAAAAGCATATTTTTAATCCGTATTTATTTTTGCAGTTGGACTTTTACATCGATAACAGCATGATACATATCGCCGACACCAAAGTATCTCATCGTTATGGAGATTTCTTCATTCGTAAAATTCTTAAATTCGACGACGTCAATAGAAAGCTGCATCTTCTCAAAATATAATTATGAATTCGTCACGTGTATGACTTAGATAATTTTTTATGTCACAAGATGAGACGATATTTTATTCATAATGTACTGGTAATAATTTAAATAAAAAACAGTCATATAATACGGTTGTTTTATTCCGAGATTAAAAAAAAAACATTACATTTTAACTACATATTTTGGTGTTTTTCTTTGCACTCTGTAATGCGTCGACGATTTCTTCGTTTTCCAGCCACGCTGGAAGGTTTCCGGTTGGTTCGCTCTGAATTGAGACCACGGATGCGCTGATTCTTCAACGTCGTTTACGTTTACCTCGTTGATCCATTTTTTATAGGAAGTCGTGAATTTCTTGTGGGGATTATCATTTGCGTTCGATTCTCCCTAAAACAATTATATAAATATTTAAAATGAATAAACAATCCAATATAATCGATTAATATACTTACATTATTTTTAATGATTTTTTTACATTTAAAATTAATTACTTCTAAATGATCTAGAAATTTTTTGTTAATTGAAAGTTTTTCATCTCTAATCAGATGCATTAAGAAGAATACATAATCCAGATCTAAATTAACTCTTCCGTGTTGTAAAAGTGTTCCAAGTATTTCTGCATTTAACCTAAAAATTAATGAAACAATTATAAGCATTTAAATTACAGATATTACAGAGGAGGATGCATTATTCATTATATATTTGGGATATTGGTTCGTAGAAAAATATATAAAATACAGTAGGGCGTCATTGAGCGATGATTCGATGTAATGCGGCTTGTTTGAAGCCTAAAATAGATCATCATTTTTTTAGCATTCTCGTGATGATATTCATGCTTGTGAAAAATGTTGCCCAAACTTAAATACAGATCAAGTACTTTTTAAGAAATGCTGCATTTCCGAGATCCGAGATTTAGTTTAGTTTTAGATCTGAGATTTAGACTTAATTTGTTCAAGAGAAGGGAGAAGGTAGAGGGAAAGTAGCTTTGCACGTGGAAAGACTCTGAAAGTGGATTCAAAGCAAACAAATGCCTTGTAGCAAATTACATTGCTGGTCAGGTCCATGTGTCTGATTGGGTCCTTCACTGGGAGACCCGTGGGGGAATGGCGCATCGGACAGCATGGAGTAGGTGGTAACGTGCGGCCTTCAAGTGAGGACAGGACCCCAGAACGTGATATGTACTGATAGACGAACCCACACGAACAGTACGAAGATGCTACTAGGCTAAATTCTTTAACAGTACAATTTAACTCGGCTCTAATATCAAGAAAGAAGAGATAGATAGTCTTGACTTTATGATTGCCTAGAATTCGCCCTCGGATGGTCAAATTATAGTGGCGCCGATGATAACGGGTCTATTTTTTTGTAAAGCAAAATCTGACGGCGCTCAACTAGATTTCAAGGTTGAACGGAAAGACGCTAGCAATAATTAAAAGTGATGCTGTTGATGATGTAGGGTAGGCGCGAGTGAGATTAAGAAGGTGCGGGTATTGTTCCGACAAAAGAATTCTATTAATATATGACAACGAACAGTGGTGCACCCAGCAACCAGCTGCGTACCCACCCTACACTTCCATGGAAGATGGAATTATAAGCGAACAGCTGTAATTTATATCCTACACTCCATATGTTAGATGCGATGTAAGAAATGCGGTTAAACGCAGCTTAGCATTAACAGAAAATGAGCATGTTCATCCAACAATATACCCAGGTAGTAGACTGTGGAAGATATTCGTTATTATTATTAAAAGAAAAATGAGGGGGACGCAATGGACTGAGTCGACCCTTGAGGAGGATTGCCCCAGTCTTAATTGGAGCGAAAAAACGCCGATTGCGTTGGCCCCATTCCAAAGTGGCTTTGTTCTATAGCAAGAGACGAGAGCTAGCCTCGATAACTAGTATAATATTGATCTATCGGTAAATTAATTTTAAGTAGATCGTCACAGAGAAGATTTCAAAACACAGAATATTGCGGGGATCTAACTGAGGTTGGTCAACAAAGTACCGAATATCCGGATTGGAAAATTATGCTACAGTAGGAGAAGTAGCTTTGAATAAGGATATACAAATTGCTTGGAATACCGCAAACCCGAATTTTCATGAGTATCATCGGCCATCTAGCGTTATCAAAAGCTCCTTGAAAGTCCACTATCACTGTTATACATTTTTGATTTAACAATCTCATCTGGGTCTAG
Source organism: Philopotamus ludificatus (assembly GCA_022495035.1). Lineage (NCBI taxonomy): Eukaryota > Metazoa > Arthropoda > Insecta > Trichoptera > Philopotamidae > Philopotamus > Philopotamus ludificatus. The sequence goes on along the minus strand of JAGXCT010037131.1, from coordinate 85,022 downwards.
CCAAGTAGCCAGTAGGAATAATGGGCGATGAAAAAGTAATAGATTGAAGGCCATGGAGAGGTTGAAGATATATTGGCTGTGCACTGACATGGTGGAGCAATGAGCATATCCAATATGCTACTTCAAATGTTCCTCACCTGGAAGAAAACAATAGGATAAGCCTTCATTCAGCAGTGGAGAAATAAAGGCTGACGTGATAATGATACTTGACATTGGTAGTAATCTTTGAAAATTGGAAAAAGCACTATAGCAACTGCATTGAGGCCCCTTATATTACGAGGTCCGGGGCAACACCTCTTCATGTCTCTCTCTCTCTATGTATACATATGTCTATACACAGCTTTTTCCCCAAGATTAATGCTTTTTATTGTTACGTAATGCGGTGAAACGGTATTCCGACACCCATTTTCTGCATGTTTCAATTATTAAATCTCGTACATAGTTGGTTTTAATAGCTAAAAAACTTATTAGAATCACTCACTTGAGTCGTTTCTCTTTCATTTCTGTTAAAAATTCAATGGCAACATCCTTTGTATTACAACTGAGAGCTAAAACACCGTACGTTACAATATCGGGATTTAAAAGTTTACTTTTCTTCGTATAAAAGCCTTTGTCCCGAATTTTGTTTTCATTTTCTATTAATGATTTTACATTCTGAAAATAAAATATATATTATTGATTACATACAAAGTACACTCTAACGATTATACTTATTTCATGCCAAATATATATATGGATTTGATCAGTGTTTCTTAACCTTTTTAGTGATAAACACACATCTAAATAATTTATATATTGAAAAATAAGTTTAAAAATTATAAAAATCGTAAGATAGCTATAATAATATTATAATATTATAAACGTATAATTCGTTCCTCTGGTCACGTTAAACGATCCGTTAGGGCGGCTCGAAACCATAGGCTCTGGACGATGGGGTTTATTTTGTATGAAAATAGACCCCAAACATTCATGATATTGATAATTTTTTTGACAATACCTTGACATTTGTTTTAAAAATGGATTTATCTAAGAATAAAAATAGTTATTCATGATATGCTTCATAAATTGGTCCCTGGCTTCATAGCTTGGGGTCCCAAATAGGCATGGCTAGGTTAAAAAACCTTGAATTTAATAACTTCAATAAAATGTATTTTTGGATATAATATACATACCCTAGCTGATTCATAATCCATTCTATAGCACCTTCGTTTTATTAACATATTATAAAAATCTATATCGGTTTTTACTTTAAATTCGCGTATTTTCTCCATAATCGCGTCGTCACCATCGAGTGTATTTGGTATGACATGTAACATTTGGGTGAACGTTTTAATATCTGGAGTATTATTACTTTTTACCATTTCACTAAGGAAATTATGCATACCACCCGTTAATACAAATCTATCTTCGGCAGTATTGATATCATTTAACGATACGACACTACCCATGTGCGGTATTCTAGATAAGAGATTCGGTAAATTATTAGCCGATATCATATCGCCATTAGAAGGTTTTATATTCACCAAATTATGTTCATTTTGCTTTGTATTTTTATTAATCTGTTCTTCGGAAACATTTTGATTGCTCGACAAACGTAGGTTTGGTTTGCGATCAGATATGGCATCTGGTATAATATTTTCTATTACGTCTCTTAATTTATTTTCGCCGAGGCCACATTCCTTGGTACACTTCAGCATTAAATTAAATGAATAAATATTGGGCTTCTCTTTATTTTTTAGCATCTTTCGCCAAGTGAGAAGAGCATGTCGAAATCCCGATGTTTTATCGGATATACACGACTGTAATAGAAAATTAAATGTGTGCACACGGATTTTTATGCCTTTTTTGGACATTTCATCGACAATTTGAAAAGCCGCTAAAAGATCGCCGCATCGACCGAAAGCTTTTATCATAGCATTGTAATTAGTTAAATTTGGCTCATATTGTTTTTCAATCATTAATTCTCTTAAGCCTTTAGCTCTTTTCAAACCATCCTCTATCCATGGGCTATTTGAACAAGCATTAAAAAGAGATGTATACGTTCCACCGGTTACAACCAATCCTCTTCTTTTCATATCGTTGAAGAGACTAAACGCTTTTTTTGTATATCCAACTCTGGCGCAACCGCCGATCAACAAATTGTATATATAATTTTCGGGTTTCACTCTATCTTCCTGCAACATTCTAATTTCTAATATGTCTAGTGCTTCTTTAATGCGTTTGTTTTCTATGTGATCTTTTATTAAATCTGCATATTTTTTGGTGGAAAGTTTTGCTGAATCCAGCGGGTGCTCATTCAGATACTTTTCTTCTTTCAAATCGTCTTCATCCATTTCATACCGCTGAGTAAATATTTTGTTAGTTCTAGAAATCATTCCAAAAGAGTCTGGATCATCTTTATAAATCAAGTCTTGTTGGTCTGGTAATTGTTGTTTATAAGAGTTTATTGAAACTGTTCTAGATATATATCGAATAGTTCTAGTGCGTTGCAAGGACACGAGCGGGGCTAGCAAACGGCCAGCGGCTCGAAGCCCCATCGTTGCCATTTTGACACCTAACCTCACTTATCATACTGTCATGTTATTATTCGGGGTTAATTTGCTCCAATCACATTCCATAAAAAACATATTTTTATTAATTATTATTTGATTAATAATAAATGTATAATATATAACAACCAGTATCATGGCTTATACCTAACATGCATATTATTTCGATAATGTTAGTCAACCGCGACTAAGCTAAGTAAGTAGTCGGATAGGTGTCTTTATAACATTGGCCAGGGGATTTGTAAAAGGAAGAGTTTTATAAAAATATTTATGTAGACAGTTTGGCGTGTCGGAATTAATTAATTTAATGCCAGCTATCCTTCGTTTATTAAATAATATAAATTTCAATTAAAATGAAAAAGTATTAAAAAAAATTAACCATTGTCGTGGTTTGATATATTGGATATTAGTGTGAGAGACTTATTCCCCTTGCATCTTTAGAATCTTTATCGAATCATTATATGGGTAAATGGCGCTCTGGAATCTTTCTATAATGCCATCTATCCATTGTAGTCAAATACGTAATACATATAAAATAATTATGTGAGCTATATAATTTATTTATTTTTTAAGTTGGTAACATTGATTGACTGTCAATTTGCCGCCAATGGCCGCATGACAGCTGATTTAGTCTGTCATTTATAATGGAAGAACAGAGTTAGTATTTAAAATGTTTTTGATTTGTTATTGACAAAATCATATACATATGATTTTAATTCAAGATAATACACATCTTCCTAGTTTCATGTAAAAATTGTGCAATATAAATGATATTATGTCAATAACATATTATTTTACATTGTTATAGAATATATAAAGAAGAAGAGAAAAGCTCTCAATGGGAGTAATAGAAAATATTTAGCAGAGGCGTGTACCGAGTTGGGTGATTATTATAATAAATGTAGTAAATATGAAAAAGCACTCGACGAGTATAAAGAATGTGCAACTATTTATTCAAGCATTGGAATGAAGCTAGAATTCGCTAAATCAAACAGAATGATTGGCGAAATGTATATGCTTTTAGCGGAGTTTGAAAAAGCCCTGCAATGTGAAAATCTTTATTTATGTAAGTATTATTTTATGACATAAATATCTATTGTTTATGCCTTACTTATTCATATTATATATTTTTGTAGCTATTGTGCGTGAACTTAACAATGAGGCAGAGGAGCAAAGAGCTTTGGCAACTCTCGGACGAGCTTTTTTATTAAAAGGCCAAAGTTTAGGTGAAGTAGATTCATCGAAATTGGCTTTACAGTCAGCTCAAAAGGCATTTATGCAAAGTCTGAGTTTATGCGACAGGTAAAGTTATAATTAATTTGTAATTGTTGTGATATACATATAATAAATAACTATAAAATATTGAAATTTATATATTGTTTTCAGATTAAAAGGTAAAATTAACACTCAAGAGCTGATGGATATGAGGGCCCGTCTTCTGCTCAACATTGGAGTAGTATTGGAACATCTTGAAGACTTTGAAAAGGCTATTAATTATATACGCAAAGCAATAGGCATATGTAAAAATCAAGATTTGCACGAATTGCTATGTCAATGTTATATAACAGAAGGATTGCTTTATTCCTCAAAGAAAAACGATCATTCCAAAGGAATAGCACAGTTTAATTTTGCTTTAGAAGTTGCTAGTAGATTAGAAAACAAGGTATATAATATTTTATTTGATTTTATTGCGAATTCGATAAGGAATATATAATTTACGTTTAAATTAGGTCATAAAACAATGCGAAATTTTGTATATGAAAGCTGAATCACTTTGTAAAATATCTGATTTTCAAAGCGCTAAAGGAATACTTATAAAAGCATGGAAGATAAATACACCAAATGAATTGGAAAGAAATGAAATTGAACGTACATTAAAAATAGGTATATATTTTTTGTATTTCTTAAATAATGAATCAATTCATATATATTTAATTTTCAGTCGCCGCGTTGTGTTATACGGAAGATTTATTGGTAACGACAAATTCGGATAATCATTCAGCATTAAAGATGTTATATGAAAAGATGGGCGATGGTGCTTGTTCGTTAAAAAATTACAATAAAGCCATACAGTATTATCTGAAAATGTTAGAGAATGCTGAAAAATGCGGCGATACAGATAAAGCACTAATACCCATATACATAAGGTATCTAATCATTACACTATTTAAACAGAATTGATCATAAATATATTATTATTAAAACAACTTTGTATCTCGCTTTTTTAGTCTGTATCAAACCTACAAAGATTTATCAAATTACGACAAAGCTCTTGAATATAACAAGAAAGAGTATGAAATTATTAAACACAATTCGAAAGAGGCTTGCGGCACATTATTAAATATGGCTGAAATACTTAATTTATTGGGTCGATCGTATAATGAAATCGAAACTGTTTTAACACAAGCAAAAAACGAGGTATAATATAATATAATAATTAATAATATACTTGAACGATAATGATTTATATCTTTATTTTAGGCCAGAAAAGAAGGTGATAAAAAACTTGAGGCAAAGTGCATTAAGATGTTAATAAAATATCAAATGGATATAGATATCGACAAACGGCAACAGCTTGAGAACGATTTAGAATTATTAGGAGATGTTGCTAACAAGTTTGATGATTCATCTGATGATGATTGTAGCGAAGATGGATTGACGCCAAATATTGGGGATGATATATGCTTGGAAGATTTAACAGGTTTATTTTTTATTCAATTTTAATCTCTAACATCGTACCCCCGATCTATTGTACTTGTATTCATATTTTTTTATAGCTTTAATGACTAAACGCCCATAAGAACGTTGTTAAATAATACTACATTCATCGTTCTTTCATACTGAAATAGTCATGTGAAACAATTTATCTCGATTAATAGTTTTAACTAACATCCCGACTGAACTAAGTTAGTATTCGTCTAGATATATTTCAATGGCTCGCTGTACCGCATCATTGATACGTGACCGACCCATCGGACGAACTGTATAGTCGATAAAGTTCCTTGTTGCTTCGGACACTTTATTCTCGTCGTCGAATATAGCTCCATATATCCATCTCAGAATCCTCTCCAGGATGTTCAATTGTCGTTCATCTTGCTTTATCAAAGCCCTACATTCAGACCTGTATGATTTAAACTTTTTCCAGCTTCAATATTATAAATTTTAATGATAATCTATTACTAATTATTATTTAGATATATCTGATAATGAAGAAAATATAAATCCGACAACGAGACGTAAAAGAGGAAAAGGTTTCTCCATAAAGAAAAATTCCAAGGGTGAAACTCAGCTACATCAGGTAAATTTAATTATTTTAAATTTAATAAAATAACGGAGCACGTTTAAATTCTTCATTAATTTCAGGCATGCATATCTGGAAATATGTTACTCGTCACTCGTTTGATATCCCAAGCTCATCCTGTGAACGTTCGCGATAACGCAGGCTGGCTACCGATCCATGAAGCATGTATACACGGTCATAAATCAATTGTTGAAGAATTGATTAAGAACGGAGCTCATATAAACGATAGGGGTGGCACACAATGTGATGGTATGTATGGATTAAACAATATGTATAAATTAAACTAATACAGTATATTAACGCAGTGTGTGTATTTTAGGTATTACTCCGATTTACGACGCAGCTAGTAACGGACATATCGAAATTGTAGACCTTTTACTAAATCATGGTGCGTCTTCTGGTATTAAAACTGACAGCGGTGATACGCCTTTAGATGTTTTAATTAAATGGCGTGAAGGTAATCGATTAGATCCGGTAGATCATATTTATTATGAGACCGTTTGTGCGAGAATGAAAAAAAATCTAGATAAGATTGGAATTTCGTCCAAAAAAACAAATTCATTTAAAGCTTTGCTCAAAGAACCAAGAGGAAGCAATCAGTATAAAGAGATCCAGGTAGCTAACTCTGCTACTGATATTAACACGGATGTTATCGATGATCCTACTTCGTGGAATAAAAGATATGCAGCTATAAGTTGTAGTTCGAGCGATGAGGACCGATCAAAATCACCGAAAGTCGTATATAAAAGCAGGAACGCGGTAGACGATTCTTCTGATGCGTCCGATTATACGGGAAATGTTTTAACAAAACAAAAAAGCGATTTACGCTCAGGGGTTAACGCTTATAGAAATGCTATTAATGGTTTGAAGAATAAAAATGTTGCGACCGATTCAAATAAAGATAAAAATAAGATACGATCAAGGAGAAGTGCATTACTCGACCCCGAAGAAGTCGGTGAGGATTGGTTAGACGACGACTTTGTGCAATCCCGTAATAAAAGAAGAAGACCAGAAAATGAATTTTTGAATCCATCAAAAAGAAGGTCGGACGAATTGACGAAATCTAATATAAATAATTCTGAAAATCTGATACAACATTCTAACAATCTCGATACACGTTCAAATCTCGACTTGGAAGTGAATTCCGTATCTAACGAATGCTACGATACTAATTCCGATGATTCACAACACTTCCATGCGTCCAATGTTAATAAATCTCAAAATAGAGAAGTCTCTCCCAAAAAAGGATTATCTAGTTCTTCGCGGAAATGGAAACGACAAAGCTCTTTAATAAAATCTGGATTTAGCAGAAATAAAACAAGTAGATTAAATATTCATACGTCATCTGCGATGCTGCCGCAGGATCATGGAAGTGATTCGGATACTACGTCAAATCGTCGCTTCTCTGAAGAGCCCGATTCTACTTCCGAATTAAGTTTATCGACAGCCTCATTGGATCGTTTATCAGCTTTGAGGACGTCTTTAAATCTAGAAAATCTTCCGATAAATAATTTTAACGCTTCGATCAATTGTGCGTATTCTCCGTCAAAGGCAACTCAACCGCCAGTGACTGTTAAGGTTCGAGTACAAGAAAAATTGCTTTTAATTCCAATAATAACAAATAATATTGAATCACTTACAATAAGCTGGCTCTCGAAAGAAGTATCCAAAAGATATTATAAGTAAGTTATAAGAATTTGAATACAATTTGTTTATAATGGTCGTTTATTGTTTATTTTATTTAATAGTATCGAAGGTGTTCAACCGTTTATGCATTTACTCACAAGTGATGGGGCGATGTTAGCCGATGACGATCCTCTGAGTATTATTATTGGCTCGTCGGAGTTACAAGCCAATATTACTAGCTGGAATTTACCACCGTTAGGCGATAGATATATTGAATGCTGCAAGCAAATGAATATTTGTAAGATTTTTTTTAAATTAAACTGAGCTGAATAATAATCGTCATTTATTATTATAATTATTTATTTTTTATAGGCATTGATGAAGAAATTAAATCTCTCCTTGAAGCGAGTCAAGCGACACATATTCTAGAATTCACAAATTTAAATTTAACATCCTCGGATATGAAACCAGTGTTTAAAGCCTTAAATCATCAAGCAAATTTAAAAAATCTATTGTTGTCTAATAATAGTTTGGGCAACGACGGTATGAAAGCTTTAAATCAATGTCTACTCACGTTGACGAATATCAGTAGTATAAATTTAAGCGGGAATATGATAGATTTTGAAGGAATTCAAGATCTCTTGAATATTTTCGAGAAAAGCAACAGGCAAATATGCGAACATCTACAAGAACTCGATCTCAGTTTCAATTCAATCGATAGCATTGGATTTAGCTATTTTTCAAAATTAACAAAATACTTAAATATAAAAAGCTTAAATTTAAAAGCTTGCGATATTAAATGCACGAATATGCAATCGATAAAAGAAATGAATTTGAAATGTATCGAAAATCTTAATATAAGTTATAATTCCTTCGATAAGGATGTAACTGAATATATTCTCAAGTCGTTAAACACTGAAATTTTAGTAGTTATTGACTTGACGAATTTAAAACTTTCCGGCGATATTATTTCTGATTTTTTCGACCGAGGTTCATTTATCAAATTAAAAGAATTCAACTTATCACGTTGTGATTTAACCGACGCTGATGTTTCTCAAATATTAAGGTTTGTTTTAATGATATATCATTATTATCGTTATATATTTTTGTTATAATGCTAATGAGTGTATTTATTTGTATCAGGTCTGCTTCAAAATGCGCTAATTTGGAAAAAATGCATTTATGTTACAACAATGATTTATCATTTTTGTCATTGAAAAAACTTTTACATCAGAATTTTAAACATATAAATTTGGAGGGCTGTGATAATATATTTAAATATGTGCAAGAATTGGATTTGCAAACAAATTGGTTTATAGAAAATAACAATACAAAAATTGAGACAATAAAACTAACTTCCGGAAAATCGCATATTGATATGGAAGAAATATTGATTAGCTTTTCAATGATGTGGAGTAAATATTGGAATCATAATGGAACGATGCGGAAGCAACAATTCAACCAATTATTTTTTAACAAGGAATAGCTTTTTAGTTCAATTTGTATGATATGTATTTAGTTGTAAATTATTTATTTGAACTATGTGTCTGGCATGTATTATATATTTAAATATAAGTATTTTATGATAAATATGAATTTTTACATGAATTTGATCGAAATAGAAATCGTTTTTACTCTTTTAATTTTTTATTTAACACCCTTTACATCATTATGTAGTGAAACACCGTTTTTGAAGGGACTGAAAAAAAATGTAGATTCGGGATTAGAAACGATTAACTAAAATAACAGGATTGTTAAAATTGAGGATATATAATAAACGGAAAAAGGGGGTTTCACTGTATTCTAATAATTAATATCCTAAATTACATATAATAAACAATATAATGAACCCTTGGATTACATATATATATATATTAAGACCTATTATACTAAATTAAAGTTAACTTATAAGTGGACGTTAATGTTACAAAAAGGGATCAAATTTTATTATTAATTATCTAAAGTGGTAAAAATTTTAATTTCCATTAAACAAAACGTTTCTGTATTTCATTAATTAATTTAAACTTTGTTTAGTTAGATAAGTTATATTCACTAATAAAGAAAATGAATCGATTACTGCGAGTGTGTTTGCAAACTCACATAAAAAATGAGGTTATGTGAAGCTCAAAATCAGCATTATACAAATCAACCTATATAAAAATTGACGAATTCAAAACTATAAAGCATAACATAACATAACCAATAATTAAACTTAGTATTTAAATTTCAAAAGGGTTTTGTTTAAGATAATTATATATTTGACGTTATTACATTGTTAAAATAACATACAAGGCAAAACAGAAGTTAAACTGTCAGTAAATAGGTTGAATATGTATTTTATATAATTATTATGTTGATCGTAATTTTGATGATTTCGGCCAAAAGGAGGGGAATTGACATTTGGCGGAAATTGTAAACATGGACGTTACCGATACCTCGCAGTCCGATACAACATGTCCAGCGAAAAAAATAGAACCCATTAAAAGAGATATAGTACATAAAATCTGTTCGGGACAGGTAATACATTTTTTTATTGATCATTATATTCAGGTGTTAATGCTTTTCATTTAAATATATATTAACATATTTAATATGAGATTCAATACTATTTATTTGGTGTTCTAGGTTGTACTTAGTTTGGCTATTGCTGTTAAAGAATTGATTGAGAATTCGTTGGACGCTGGAGCGACTTCAGTCGAAATTCGCATGAAAGAATATGGACAAGAACTCATAGAAGTTATTGACAATGGATCGGGAGTACACAAGGATAATTTTTCAGGACTAAGTATAACAAATTCTCGATTCATCTAATTGTGCAATATATATATATATATACGTAAATACTGATTATTTTATATTTTTAAGCACTTAAACACCACACGTCTAAATTATCGGATTTTTCTGATCTTTTGGGTGTATCTACATTTGGATTTAGAGGCGAAGCTTTGAGTTCTTTATGTAATTTGTCTGATTTAACTATAACCACAAGACATTTATCAACTGAACTAGGTATTTTATAGGCTCGGGTTACAGTATTAATATTTTATTTTTTATATTGTTTACCTTTTTAATTTTAGGAACTAAAATAAATTATGATTATAAAGGGCATATTAAAGATATGAGCCCATGTGCTCGTCAAGTGGGAACCACGGTGGCTCTTTGTAATCTATTCAGTACATTGCCAGTCAGACAAAGAGAGCTTCGAAGAAATATAAAGCGCGAATTTGCTAAAATGACGCAACTTTTATATGCATATTGTATTATATCTGAAGGAAAAAAGTAAGTGTTGAATTATTATAAGTATGCTATTGACTAATTCTTAATTAAAAGTTATTCATTATACTAATTTACAGAATTGTATGTACAAATCTAACTAGCAAAGGAAATAAATCAGTTGTTGTAGCCACTCAGGGTGGTTCGTTAAGAGATAATATTGCTTCTGTGTTTGGTGTTCGTCAATTGGATACGTTGATGGATTTAAAACCAGATTATGGTTACTTGGGCAACGTTAAGGAGAAGATTTTCTCTGAATTAGAATTGGAAAAAAAATCCTGTGAACGTACATGTGATGAACAAATAGATATGGATATAAAAGTAGATCATGATTTAGAATTATCGGAAGAATCGTCAAATGACGCCTGTAATCCTATTGATATTACATCCAGTTTAACCGAAGAATTTGCTTCGAGTCAAAAGACGACAAGTAGCAGAAGCGACAGCAGTACTAGTATTTATGCCGATCGTGTTAAACAGCCGTTTGATTTCACAGGATATATATCATCGTGCGCACATGGTTCAGGTCGATCTACAACTGAAAGACAATTCCTTTATGTAAATTCACGTCCCTGTGAATCCCAAAAGGTTACGAAACTGATCCATGAAGTATACAAACAGTTTAATCCACACCAATATCCATTTGTCGTAATGAATATTCATGTAAAACAATCGTCAGTCGACGTCAATGTTACTCCGGATAAAAGACAAATATATTTAGACAAAGAAAAGAGTTTGATTGGTTTATTAAAGTTATCATTAAATAAATTGTACGCGAATATTCCTTCTACGCTAAAAATAGAAAATGTTAATAATGTTTCACAAAAATTAAGTAATGTTAAAAATGATACAAATGAAGCATCACCGAGAGTTTTTTCTTCATTTTTGAGCCAATTCACAAACAAATCTCAACAAAGCAACAATACACCGATTAGTAAACAAAAAAATCATGTTGAGATTAAAAGAAAGGCCCAAACCATGGACAATTATATATCTGTGAAGATACCCAAGAAAGAATCTCCCGAACCTTGCAGCATCGAAGAAAATTTTGATTCATCATCCGATCATAGCATCGACGAGAATATAACAAAGTATGAAGACAGCAATGAAGAGAGTGATGATAATAATGAAGAATCTGCACAAAAATCGTCGACAGTAATCAAGAAAATTCCACAAAAAGAAACAGTATTTTTAAATTATTCAGAAGACGTTCCAATGACTCAAGTTGTTGACGTCAAAGAATTTTTGAAAAATAATATAAATCCCGAAAAATCTACGGATATTAATCATAAAAAATGCGTACCTTTAGATAATTCTAAAACTAAACTAGAAGTTAAAAATCAAACTATAAAAACTGATGATAATCGAGTGAGTTTAAAGCCGCCGGATGGAAAAATATATAATATTAATGTGACGATCGATAACGTAAGATCGCTCGCAATCGATAATGTTAAAAATAAATCAAATAAAGGCTACAAAATAGAGAGGGTTAAATTTCGATCGGGAATAAATCCAGTTTTGAATAAAAAATGCGAGGAAGAATTGCAGAAGGAACTGTCAAAAGAAATGTTTTGCCGAATGAAAATAATCGGTCAATTTAATCTCGGATTCATTATAACTCAATTTGAAGAAGATCTGTTTTTAGTGGATCAACATGCCACCGACGAGAAGCATAATTATGAGACATTACAAAAAACTACGGTGTTATCAAATCAAAAATTAGTCATGTGAGGGATCAATTAATTATTAAAATATATAAATTTTATTCGAAATTATTTATTGTTGTTTTTTCAAGTCCACAGAGCTTAGAACTGACAGGTCTCTACGAACGAGTATTGATGGATAATTTGGAAATATGTGAAAAAAACGGTTTTACGTTTCAAATTGATGAAAACGCTCCTCCAACAAAAAAAGTAAAACTATTGACCATACCAATATCTAAGAACATTATTTTTGGAAAAGAAGATATAGAAGAACTCTTATTTATGCTGAAGGTTGCGTATTAGCATATTGTGTTATTATAATTAGCAACCAACAATATTAAAATGTATACGAACATGTTTTTAGGATGCGCCTAACGAAATTTGCAGGCCGAGCCGAATTCAAACTATGTTTGCATCGCGTGCATGCAGAAAGTCAGTAATGATCGGAACCGCACTGACCAAAACTGTCATGCGTCAATTAATCGATAACATGAGTTTATTAGATCAACCATGGGTAACGTTCTTATCTTATTTATTTATTTATTTGACTACGATGGATGGATGGCATAACAGAAAGATTCCAAAGCACCACTCATATAAAGATTTTAAAGTTGCAAGGAGAACGAGTCTCTCACAGTTATATTTCCCCCAGTGTCAAATCATGACACTGGTTAATTTTAATATTATTCAGTTGGTTTGAAATTTATATTATTTGTTTATACGTTGAACGTATGTTTTTGAACAGACTGATAAAAATAAACGTAATTAGAGGAAAAACGTAGATTTGGGGTTAGAAACGGGGTACTAAAATAAAACGGGATTCTAAAAATTGAACGTCAATAGCGTGAAAACGTGAATTCCAGGCACATTAAAACGAGGTTTCACTGTTGGTAGAAGTTCACACTAGTGGTATCATGGTATTAGTTGAACACTACTACCATGATTTTTGGTATTGTTGAGGAAGTAAATCTTGTTGATAAAAAGTTTCCCCAAAGATTCCTTTGGTATGAAATTAAGAATTTGATTCCGAAGACGAGTGTCTTGACAGTAGTCTACCATGTGCAAACGCACTAGATGTTTTAAGGTGTTTCCGAAACTCCGTGCGGTTGACATGATATGCAACATGTCAACTGCGCGGGGGTTCGCTCCCCCCCCCTGGAAGGGCCCTACATACAATATTAAATATATATATATATTTTTAATTACAGAACTGTCCTCATGGTCGGCCTACAATCAGACATCTTGTCAATATGGCGCTAGTAGAATTAAAAAAATCGTCCAGTTGATTTAACGTTTAAACAATAAATTAATCAAAAACACATCAAATTCAATATAGTAATCCTAATCCGGACGATCATTTTTTATTACCAGGTTTTTTAAATCTATTTTTCAAGATTTTTAATTTTTTTATATTATGTACCTATACTCTTTATAACGTTTGTGAAATGTTTATTAAAATCAGATATATGTTGTAATTCTTGTTTTTGTTATATATGTTATTCATTATAAATAAATCGACATGATGCAAAAGAAAAATTTGTTTAAAAAATGTTTTTTATTTATAAAATATTTGTTACATTTCGTTTTATTTTTATACGCTAATAGTTTTAAAGATATTGAACCCGGAGTGAGCCGTCGTGATCATTACTCCGGGTATTTGCGGATGCCAATGTAATTCTTTAATATCGGACTGGCCTTGATGAATGAATAATAACTGAGGCGGAAGATCCTATAATTAAAAAAATATATATTAAATCTTTTTGATTCTATAAATAACTAAAAATAAATAATTAATAATAAATACCTTCATATCTTCTTCTGGAGAATCATCATCTCTTTCCACCGCCAAATCCCATAATGCTACTTGATTATCTTCTCCGGAGCTAGCGAAAACACTAGCTTCCGTAGGATGCCATTCAACTGAACTAATAGGAGCCACGTGATGTTTAAAATTAACGACAGGCGTTTTTGATTGGAACTGTCTCAAATCCCACACGTGCAGAATTCCATCGTCGCCACCTAAGGATAATAATTAAATAAAAATATTCGATCATCTCGATCCATAAATCGTAGATCACAACTAACCACTAGCGATGAATGGTTCATTTTTATTCCAGGAAATAACATTAACATCGCTTGTGTGAGCATCTTCTACCGTTAGCATACAAGATTTGTTAGGTGGAGCTCTGGTATCCCATATTCTAATACTTTTGTCGACAGAGCATGATGCCAGAACATTACTTCAAAACAAAAAAAAATATATTGCAACAATAAAAATCATTATTACGTAATAATTTAGATTTATATTGATTTACCATTCATTCGGAGACCACTGTATGTCTTCGACGGAATTAGTGTGTCCGACCAATGGTCGTTGATCGACAGTCCAAGTACCTCCTTCATTCGGTTGCCATATATGAATATCTCTTCTGCAATCGCCAGTTGCTAAGAACTTAAATGTAAAAATACCATATTCAATACTATCCCACGTCAGAAAAAAGAATAAAATTAGATTTAATGATATAAATAATTACTCCGGGTTGAGTTTCAGACCAGTCGACCGCAAATCCCTCCATTTGGTGACCAGAAAATACATAGGCGGGTTTCACTGGTTCGCTCAAGTTATCTTTATTAAACTTTTCCAAGAGTTGAGGACTTTCCACGGCTTGAAGTTGCGGGGTCAAATTCCATATATTGACATGTCCCAATTCTGACCATGAGGCAGCTAATGTTGCATTTTGATATTTGGTTGCCTATAAGATTATTTTATCATTGCACAAATTAAAAAAAAAGTATAACATATTACACTAGTTTTAAAAAAATGTTTTTACCCTAATACGATTAACGCAGCCGGGATGTTTCACGGTTGCAAACGTTAATTCAGGAGATTTTTCATCCTCGTCTTCAGAATCCGATTCTTCGTCGTCTTCATTTTGATTAGACGTTTGATGTAGGTTACACATTTTCATTACTATTACGCTAGAATCATAAATGTTTCAATATTATAATAATATATTGTAATTGTAATGCTGTGTAAGGATAGAGGTGATACCTATTGGTGTGGGTGCGGTCGGCTTGAGTGCCGGCTACGAGGTAAGCAGTGTGGGGGTAGGCTGTACGTGGTTGACCTAGGGCATCAGGCAGCGGCGCAAAGCTAAGACAAGGCGCGCCCGTCTGCGCTTGGTGCAGCATCACGTACGCCGATTCATCGCACACTAGCCGCTCGTCCTCTGCTAGTGGTTGCCCCGGCAGATATACTTGTGCTGCCTCGCCGGCTTCCAGCCCCTCATCCGCGTCCGAGCCTGAGCCCTCCCCCTCTTCCGACGACGTCTCCATGCGATCGTCTTCCATCGACATCCTAGCGCTAACACCGGAAAGAGGTTACTTGTCAAACTGACGATATGTCAAACAGAGACCAACACGTGTTGTTTACAACCTAACAATTTAAAACACGAGCATCGCTTCAATTCAATATAATTATTTTTAATCTTTTAACTCTGTAACGATTATGAGAAATATATAATTATGTCATGTACGCGGGTAATTTTCAAATTGCCAATTTATCGTTGTACCTAAATGTCACATTAGTATATGCGGTGAATAAGTATTTGTCACGCCGGTGCGACCATAGCATATAACTTCAAAATCCTTCTCAATTATTACATATTTTTAATAATTCCTATATTTATAAACGTTGATAATTATGTGATGTTATAAATAATTATACGTAAATGTAATTTGTGATAAAATTTACACTGGTTTTGGATTAGATTTAATAAAAATATAATATATATGTTTATATTATGTTTGAAATGTAAAGAGACCGAATTGTTTAATAATGTATTATATTTTAGTAGAGAGTGTAGGGATTGTTTGTGTGGCGCGGGTATGGCCGGGCTATAGTGCGTTGAGACCACGGCAGCAGTCGCGGCCGCAGAGCCGCCGTATCGACTGGGCGCCGAGGCCCGCAGTGCCGGCTGCGCCCCGCCGCCCGCCCTGTTTGGCAACACCCTCCGCCCTGTGCCGCTCGGTAAATTCTTCATTTTGTGACCGTCCGTTTTATCGTTGCCACCCACGATTTATCGATTTTTTCGTACACCACAACAACGTCCAGATTCACCAGATGCGAATCTCATTCATTTGTTTTAATTTATGAAACAAAGGACGTCACATTTTTGAATCCTTCGATTTGGCCCAAAAAAACGCATTGTTTATGTGAGCATAACATAAATTTATTTTTAATTGTTAAACTAAAACTTGATACCGAATTATTGTAATGAATATACTAATGATTAATGTAAATTTTAAGTAATTGTATTGTATTTTTTTTTTTGTTGTTGTTGAATATTTACGTAAGCTTTCGCCTTATTTGTATTGATATTTTTTTCTAAGATTTGTCATACGGGATTATTTTGAGAGAGGTCTAAGCTGTGTTTCTGAGAATTTTTTTTTTCACTAAACAATAATTATCTACCCTCAGCAAATAAGTTATGTATTTCTGGGTTTGTGATGATTTATTTATGTTTCAATTTTGTGAAATACAATAGAAAAAAAGCCAAATGCCATCTAAGCCGTAACGTACATGTGTTTCTCTTCGTATAACACAATACAATACAAGTTGAAACAAGTTAAATTTATGTGTAGAAAAAGCTCATCATAGAATATAGTACAGTAAGTCCTCGACTTACGTGATTAATTGCTTCCGAAGATTTTAGCGTCGAGGGAAGCATAAAATTTAGCATTTTTGGCAAAAAATATGTTTTAATTTCAAAGGATAGGTGAAAGTAAAATATAACTATATATTTTTTTAAAAATCGCTTAATAGTCCGAATGTATTTATATAATCCTAAAATGTTATTAGGCTAATGTCTACTACGATGGTTATTTTTCGTGCGTTTATTAGAACATACTAAATTTACATTTGAAGTTTTCTAACGATTCGTTTTTTCCATTAGCTGATTACACCATTAATGCTGATTAACTTCTAACGTAGCAGTCGGTTCCTTTGATTTTTTTGCTCAGGGTTCACCACTCCGAGCAAAAGTTCATTAATTGTTATTTATGTTATGGCTCGGCTGACTGACATGTAAATTGTCCCGGGTTTCGACCGTTTGGCTGAAGATTTTTGTCATAAAAGCATTTTGAATACAATAGGAACACATTATCTTCGTATAAATGCCGCTCTCGAAGACCTCTGCCACACGGCGACTGTTGTATTGTGTGTTCTTCGAAACCGTTTTTTTTCTCCACCTGGCGGCTTCGTGTTAAAAATGCATACGGACGTATTTTTTGGTGAGCTTTTGTCGACGCCGTCTTATCATTTTCTAATTACGGCTGCGTCGACTTTCTTGGGATCGAGACGGCTTCATCGAATAAAAAATGGTGTTCAAAGTAACGCCTTTTCATTCTTTTCTGCGAAAAAAAAATGTATCGGCAATTTCATTGTGCAACCGCGTGTCTCAGGATGTCATTGTCTGGTGGCCGACGAGCACAGTATCCGCTACAATTGTACCATTGTTGAGTTTCGAAAGGCTCGTTTGTCATTGCTCTTGAAAGTGGACAAGTCGATGCAATTACCGGTAAATGCCGGTATCGTTTTAACGTCCGATTCCGTATGGCAAATGGACTCATTCGGCATTCGGGCCACGCGAACTTTTGTTATGCCAGCTGCTAATTTGATAAGAAGCCTTCTTTCGATCGGTTAAAAATCGGGTCACTCGTAATATGGATCGCTCTATGAGAAAGTATTTTTCGCATACTTAGATTTGCACGGTTTACCTCGATTTCCACGAAAAACGCGCAAATAATGACACGGATCTCGTACAAAATGTAAGGATACGATCTAAAAACCAAAAGAATTTATATACACTCGACACCTTTTTACACGGTAGATACGTTCCACCATAAGTCGTGTAAAAAGTGACGGAATTCATATAAAAAATTTAGATTTTTCAAATAAGAACAACGCTGCGGTATAGAAAATTGAGTAAAAAAGGTAGTTATGAAAACCCAATAGATGCTTCTTATTCATTTTCCCAATGTAACGAGAGTAACTAATTCGACTAAAAGTGGACAGAGTGGATAGGGTTAATTAGGCTAATATCTATCTACATATATCAATTTAGCACGACTTTTTTTTTAAGCTAAAATTACGTACTTTTTAAAAGGCGTGAACTGATTTTAAGTTAGTTTTAGAGGACTTTTGTTCGTCATCGCCGTCCCTATTGTGTTGTTGAATGTCTTATTTATTTAGGAAATCTGTTACAAATAATTCGTGTAAAAATATAGCATTCGTTCTTTTTAGTGGACCGTGTTTTCATTTAAAAAAGTTTTAATCAATTGTTGTACCTCAAAAAAATACGATAGCACGTTCAAATTATTCGATTTTTTTCCATAAAATGAACGATTAATTGTGTAAAAAGGTCTAAACCACGGTTCTATCTCTTTTAGTTTGGATGTTTAGATACATTTTAGATGTTTTTTTCACTCCTTTGTAAAATTTCGATTATCTAGATACAGCAAGATTGCTTTCCAGCTTCGAAATTCTCCCTCTGAATCTATTATTACAGTTAGTCATCTGGTTAAAAGCTATTGAATTCCATTATTATAGAAATTATTTGCTTTAAAGACAAAAAAACTAAGAAATGCAGTTTTTTGCTCTTAATTCGTATTTTTTTATATCTAAAAATGCTGTGGAACGCGAAACAGATGAAAAACTAAAGGATCGTGATCTGTAGAATGCATAATTAAGAGTAACTCCCTGAATGTTCGCTCAGCAACACAGTCATCTTTGTATACAACACAAATAAATAAGCTAAGATTACTTAGAATGAACTGAGAATAGTTGTTCAATTGTAAATAGCAAAAAAAAAACCTTCTTCCTTATAGTCGTATCGATGTCGCTAGTGTAAATATTACAAATTTCTGTTTCTTTCGATTAAGAATTCGCCCTATTTATTTTTGTTGGAAAGTTGTTTTTGGGCTAAAATTCTTTTTCACATTTTCTATTCTGCGAAATTAAAAAAAAATCCAGCGTATTTACATTTGAAACCTTGAATGCGTGCATAATTCTCATCTTAATCTAGTATCTGCGTACATTTAACCACTCAATTATTTTCTTGTGCAATCCGGATATTCTGGTTTCTACTATGGCCGATTCAAAAACTCCTCATTTCTTGTTGCATATATTGTATATGGATTTTACACCAGTGTCAACACACTCCGACACAGGCTGACCGAATAAAAAAGGGCTTTGGGGAGTGCGGCACGCATCGGGTCTCATTACACAGTCTACAGACGTATAATCAATAAAGCACCTCTCGATTTACATGGGACTCAAATTGCACGGTTTCAGTTTTGTACAGACAAATATACGATCTATACGTCGAGCTGTTCGATTTTATATATATTTCAGTTAGTTCATTATCTTTTACATATCATTAATTATCAGATAGCGATGATAATGTAACTTTTTAAACGACCACGTCGTCCGAAGAAGGTCTATTTATATTAGAAAATAGATCCCAAGCGTATGACGCGTAAATAACACAGACTGAGTACTCGCGGCACGTGTCATTAGTACGTTTCATGTACACTTGGCGCATCGTACAGGATGCGAGCGAGAAAAAAACATCGCGCCCGTGGCAACGGAAGCGAGTAATGTTGTTTTTATTTTTTTCGTAATTGCGGACAATGTCAATGATTATTTTTAGTATTTATTAGATTTTTTAGACAAAAACAAAAAGCTTATAAGATTTATATTAAAAGAGTTATTCGAAAATAATCTAAAATTTGGGATTCCAAATCGACAGGGCTAGATGAATGAATGAAGCTTTGAAACAAACTCGCGCCTAATTCTGTTTTTACACGGTGGATACGTTCTTTAACGTCTTATATCTAAGGACCAAGACAAATTAAAGCCAGCAAAGGAAAAGACCGGCCAAAAATCTTTGATTGAAGCATAAAAAAGCCAAAAAAAGTATTAGAGCAATTACATTTTTATGATTTTATAAAACTATGGATCGTAAATCAGTTAGAAATGCATTTTTAAATATAATTAATTAATCTCTTTATCAATGTCACTTGCCACGGATTTCATCTCTTTACGATGCTTTGTCTTGTCGTCGGGAGGTATGCGTATACGAGGATATATCTCAGGCTATGATTCGGCTACTAAAGAATTCCGATAACATGAATCAAATTCGAAAACATTTCCTCGGCTGACACCGATGATGATGATGACGATGGCGAGAACGCGGTGTGAATCCGAGCATACCTTTGTCCGTGAATTAAACGCTTTACATAATACGACTGGAATGCAGCGAGAGATGAATGCATCCTGCGCCAAAGTTCATCACATTGTAAACTTTCATGGGTGATAAAGACGATGATTGATTGTTCTCGATGAGTGTATAACGCCATTACACCCTCCACTCGCAAACGGCTGAACCTAAAGTCGTTCCCATAAACTATTCGACTCCGAAAAGTATAATTGAATTAGCAACTTGTTCGCGGTTCCGGATAACTGAGCGGGCTATATCATGAATGCACAACGAATTCACATTCCTTATTCTTTGGGTCGTTTAATTCCCTTTGTGGCACGAATTTTCATATTAAGCGTTGTTAAATTAGGCGTGGAAATGGCCATTAATGCCCCTGCATTAATATTGCCTGTTATTGTGTACGAAAGTTCCCTTCCTCTGCTCGGTCCTATCTTGATGGGAATCAGTTTTCTGAAAACAATCGAATTGATCATTGTATAAAGAAATCTGCAAAATTCAATATAGCGATATGCTAGCGAATTCATCGTAATGTGATAAGAGAGAGAGAGAGTTCATTTCTTGGTATAATAAAAAAGTTAAACTGGAACGCGTTTATCCAATACTCGTTGGATTGTGTAAGCAAAATATCAAGAACTGTATACATTTGTCGACTTGTGTCATGCCAATATTTAAATTTATATTATTGGAATTCATTTCGGTTTTCTGGGACCCGATTCCGTTTAATTGAGACAGCAAATTAAAGTGATATTGCTAAATAATTATTTATACGATTTTTGAGAGAAATATTGAATTAATAAAAATTATCGCATCAATTCGGCTTGTGATTCTGACATTATTATTTTAAATTTCGTTTAAAAAATAGCTTTGTTCTTATTTAAATTAATTATTTTAATCTGCCTCTCGTTTGTTACTTAATAACTCAAAAATCCCAATTCGAAAAATCGTTCCAGCTATTCAAAAAAATCTTCGGTGAATTTTTCAATAATTACAATTGTGAAATATGTAAACTCTTTATTAAATAGAACCCCTGAGGGTCTATGAAAGTTTGAAAAAGGTCTAAAGCAGGGACGAGCAACTTTTTTTTATAACGGGCCAGCTACAAATTTAAAAATTTGCGCATATAAAAACTTATGATAACACAAACACTGAATAATGAACTCAAATTATCTCATTATTAACAAAGTAAACCTAGTTTAAAAACGTATAGAAATTAAACACTCATTAACTGATCCGTCACGGCGGCTTGAAACCATCCGCATAGTCCGAAGGGGGTCTATTTATAATAGAAAATAGACCACAAGCATTTCAAGTCAAGACCGACCGCCAAATTCTCGCGGCACGCGTCACTAGTATACGTTTCAATCGCACTTGGCACATCGTGCTAGATGCTAGGGAGAAAAAACATCGCGCCCGTGACAACATAAGCGTATATTGTTGTTTTAGGTTTTTTTTTGCAATTGCGGACTATATAGGTCAATAATTATTTATAATATTTATTCTTTAGACTTTTTTTAGACAAATACAAAAATCTTGTAACATATAGGATTTATATTAAAAGAGTTTTTCGAGAAAAATAAAAAACTTGCGGTCGAATAGATATAGAAATACTAATAAAAAAAACGGCGAAATATGAGGCTGCGGGACACTGTAGGAATTTTTAAAAGTCAAAATGAAAAATCTTTGAAGGGCCGTACGAGAAAGTGTGGCGGGCCTCGGGTTGCTCATCCCTGGTCTATAGTGTTCCAGGGGTCTATTGGGGGTCGATGATAAGTTTTTCTATTTTACAATTTTATTTAAATTCCTATAACTATTAATACCGCTGCATCTTCTGATAGTGCACTTTAAATGGTGGGATAATATCAAAGATTTTTAAGCGGTTCTAAATAGAGAGTTCCCAAAATTCTGGCAGTGTACTCAGGCAATACTTAATTGCCACATAATTGCAAGAATATCTTAATTGTGTTTTGCATATGTGTATTAAAGCTATAAATACAATTAAAACTAAGGCTTTATTGATCCCTTTTTACTCGATTATGCGAAGGTAATGATGCACTTTATAATTATTTACTTCTGCATACGAAAGTTCGTTGGTTGTCACTCAACTGTCCATTCAACCTTTTCTCCAATCACTGCTGTAGTTGGAGAAAAAAATGTAAGGGGATTTATAAAGTTAAAGTTTATCCAAATAAGCGGAATTTAAGATGTATCATGATTAACTAACATGTTTGGTATCCCATTTCGTTGATTCTCAAGATCGATTGTAATGTATTTATTTATTTTATGCGTTATCAGATTAAAATATTATTCAGATTTTTTCAGATGATTTTGGCACGTATTTTGTAATTTATATTAAATAGTATATAAATTTAATTTTAGTTATAAATTCACTCAAGTATTCTGATACATTGTAATGGAATTATTCTGAAAAGTAATAAGAATTCATGGCACAATATGGAATTTATGCCTTTAATATTAAAGCGAAGCAATGAGATTCCATCTTCAATACAAATATTTTCATAGCACAATATAATGATGCTTATAATAAAAGGCAAAGTATTATATTTATACTAAAGGTCGTAAAAATCGTACGTTTTACATATAAAAAAGATGGTTGATTATATAAAATGTCCAAAAACGGATCCAAGTCCAATGTCCAATTATGCACTGTTGACATTTTTGACCCGTATGTACATATGCGCAAATTATGCGTGACGCAATATTTTTTTAGTAAACGTCTCGAGAAAAAATATCGGCTTTTTCGTTATCACTCGACACGGGGGAATCCGTTGCACTTAACAGCTATTTTTACACTCGATATAAATATTATTGGTAGCTATCATTTGTGTAAATAAACACACGTATACACACAAAATCCGTGCCATTAACTCCATCGCCGATTCCATCGACTGTTTGCGATGTGTTGTTCGTAGCAGCTGTTCGCAACGCCGAAGAAGTTCATTGACAACTTATCGCCGGCATATGTTTCGTCACAATATCCGGAAATGCTAATTCCGTCTATTTTAAAACCGGCCCCGCACCAATATTAGCCTCCTCAGCCCCAATTTAGAACCGTTTTCGACGGCGATTATCGCGTCTTCCGTGCGTCTCCCGAATAACGTAATTCGGTCAGGCTATAGTTTTGATAAATCTCAGGTAATAACACCGTGGAAGCGATTCGTATTCACGGAAACCATCTGGTGCAATGTAATTTGCATTTTTTCTCTACGGTTGCGGTCGCCGTTTCACGATTCCTCTGCATTTGCAAACACACCCCTGGTCCCCGACCCTCCTCCCGCGCTCCGCTTCCGGAAGGAATGCTTTACCACTCCAAATTTATTATTTTATTTATTCAAATATCTGCTTCTCCCCTCCGACCGTTTGGCCATTTAACAATGCGGAATTCCATGTGGGAGACGCGCCCCTGCGCCTGCGAAATACTTTCTATTGTTAGACTGAACGTATGCTGTATTTACTATGTATGCCAAAATGTATGCAAAAAATAAGCTAAGGTCGCCACGCATTCAGGCTTTTAATTTCAATTAAAGCGAACGACTGTATCTCTTTTTATTTTATATTTAATAATGGGTCTGTTAAATCGCGAGCATCTCGGCGCCACACCGTCTGGTCCGTTCACCTCGGTATTTTTCCAAGAAATTAAGTCATCTCGGCCAATAACACCGACGACTTATTAACATAATTTTTGAATAAATTTGTTAATCTATTGAAATTTTTAATTTTACTACATACAAGCAATTATCGCGGTGTACGATTCAATAGATTCGTAATAATAATTAGTTATCACACGTATTAGAAACGTGTTTAATCAATCGATCAGTATTAGAATTAATCTGTTGAGATTATGCATTATATCTTGACGATTTGTTTTATTATTATGTGTATTTAATTAGTTATTGAATCTATTTAAATCTTCAATAAATCCAGTCCTCCGTCGTTAGAATACAATTGAACAATCGCGTTTGATTTACAATTATACGATTACCTTGTCCTTTTCATAATATAGAGTGTGTTATTATTATATGGAACGA
This sequence comes from Philopotamus ludificatus, assembly GCA_022495035.1. Classification (NCBI taxonomy): domain Eukaryota; kingdom Metazoa; phylum Arthropoda; class Insecta; order Trichoptera; family Philopotamidae; genus Philopotamus; species Philopotamus ludificatus. The sequence continues at coordinate 60,242 of JAGXCT010037131.1, read as the reverse complement.
GAAAGTTTATATACATAATCAATAAAATGGAGCATTGTCCATCGCCATTGTTCTCGTGGCATGATTTAGATATAGCCTCGTTTTCGAAAATATTTTTCTTTTATTATGTTTTGATTATGTAGAATCTGATCCAAATTTAATTAATAAGTATCAAATTGAATCGAACACCCGGTTGCCAATATATTAACACGGTCCAGGAAAATGGAATGTTGATAAATTAACTATTGAATGTATTGCAGAATTGATTGTGCTATTAAGAATTAAATAATAAATTGATAAAAGTAAAATTATAGCGATTTAGTATACAAAAGTAATAAAACAAAGAAGAGATGTTAATTTTAATCAAGATGTTTCTTCATTATTTTTATTCTCCAGCCAGGAACATCAGTAAACGGACATGTTTATTGTCGAATAGTGACACTGAATTGATGTATTTCTCTGTATTCAATTTTGTTTTTTACATAAAATTGTCTTATACTTGATATACGTCCTGTTTGGACGTGAAAAATTATATTTTGTGACCATTGTTTGGAATACGGCTCATGCGTGAAATTGTCCTTGATCTACTGAATCCTAGAGGTGCTTTGAAGTGACTACTGACACCAAGTTAACCCTGAGAGAAATTTCCTACGTAACAATGAAGAGAGGAAGTGATAGAGAGCGAGCTGTAAGAGCAAGATTTTAGTGTGTAGGCTTTTTTTCCTTTTCGTCGCATGATGCATTTTTTTTGCTACATACGAAAAACGGCCCTCTGAGGGTCTACCATTCCCCTTCTCACACTCCTTAACCCTCGAGGAAAGCAGAAGGATAAGGAGGCAGCTAAAAAATGGCATCTGATTAGTTAATTGTTGTCAGTCTGATGTTGGTGCGTCCAGTATGGCGTCTCGTCTTGTGTTATTGTGTCGTCTTCTTCTTTTTGTTGTTGTTGTATATTATACTGTCTTGAGATATAGGAGGATGCGTTAAAAATTTAGTGAATAGGATGGATCGTCGTTGGATAACTTAAAAATAGAGGGATTGGCGTTTTTAATTTCGGGAGATTGTCGTAGAAAGAAGTGGCGTATTTTTTTATGAGTTCGGTGGGAGGAGAGATGCATAAGTCGAGGTAGATGCGTTGAGGATGAACAACGGGACTTTGGTGATTCTGAGAAGGATGATTTTGATTTGTAAACTAGTTTTTTGAGTCTTCATAAGAGGTATGTATTGATGATGGCCGTGTCATCTGCGTATTAGAGTAAAAGAGAGTTATTTTTGTGAATAATTCACTCTAGAGGAGTTTGTTGCCAGAAGCAGTGACTTTAGGGGCTGTTCCTATAGCGGATGATATTATCTCTCTGGGCATATCTATGAGTTGGGATATGACCAAAGTTCTTTAGGCAGATTTTTAGTAAACGTCAAAACTGATCATCCTCAACCAGATGCAAGTAGGGAAATATTAATTAATTGCTTTCGTATTTATTTATTAAAGTTTAAATTACGATTCAATCGAATATGGAAATAACAATTGGATTTTTTCATGAGAATGGATTAATCACTTTCCTTGTCTTATAGAAAAAAAACGTTGGTAAAAGTCCAAGGACCTGGAACGGATTAAGCACGTATACTTAGATATAGCTGTATTTTTTTTTCAAAATTGGTGGTTCATAAATCGTTTAATAATTGCATATAACAACTACAGTGTTTTATGGCAAATGACAATACATGCGATACGGTCGATATGCTGCCGGATGGGGTTAAGGATACACGATGGATTTCATCATGAACCCAAACAATACACATGTGCTATAATTCGATATCCCTTACGCGATTGGCAAATCAAGAATATGTGACCCAGATGACTCCGGTCACAGTTCACGACGATAAGTTTATTATTAATTGGACGTTGCAAATCCGGTGTACGATCATTTCGCGATGCTTTGGTGACTGCAATGCAGCAACAGAGAACTCGTTGCCTCGACTACATTTAATCGAAACTTGAGCGTTGCAGTTCATTATGTTCGTTTAGAATGACGATAAAAAATTGAACACAGTTAGCGTTGATCGAAATCGATTTGTCTATTGGATATAACATGTAATGCGAGTGATTACGGCTATTATTATTCATGTATGCTTTTACTTTCTCATCGCTATGTAAAAAATTGAAAAGAAATGCAATTTTTACAGCTCATTCATTTCAATGATATTCTAGGCGGCGCTGACACATATTTTTGAAAACATTTCCACAACACAATAATAAAATAAATCTACGCTGACTACGATCATTTCTAGATTAGTTTTGACAATGGTGCGATTTGCATATGGAAAATTATTAATAATGCAGTCGGTCGGGATAAAAAAATTGCTTCTGAAACTTCCAAAATATGCCCCGAAATTTCAGATCGCTGGCGTCCGTTCTCCAGAAACGCTTTTCGCTTAATGGCCCTGGCAAAATTCCAATCATACCATCCGTTACGTTACATATGAGATTTTATAAGGATATTGTTCTCTCATATCTTGCAACAACGGAATGCTTACTACCGCGACAAAAAATCCATTTGCATTATTTCCCTAAACCTGTCATCGGTCAATGAAACAACTGTTTTTACGTTTCTTCTGATTCGGTGAGACGGCGGTTCTGTCGCAAAAAAATCGCTCGGTTGTGGTCTCGTGCAAGATCTGAATCACGCTGGCCGTATGTGTGTGTTTTTATGTATGTACGGTTTTTAAATTCTCGATTTTATTTTTTTTACCTAAACTGTAACTGTTCCTGCGGAATTGCATATTGAAATTTAATGTACTGTAACGCTCTTACTAATCTCATTCGAATACTATGTCTTGTACGGACCAAATTGTGATGATGATTGCCGTGTCAATTTCGCAATCGAAATACGTATACATATATTTTGTATCAACGTTCTTCTGTATCCACATGGAATTATGGGATAGATGAATGAGGACACGTTTTATTGTGTTTTTAGTTTTTTTTATTCACCGTGTAAAAAAATGCAGATCAATATATCTTGATGTTTGTATTTGACCCGCAACACAGTCTCCGATCAGGACGTTTCATTATAGCTTTTCATTATAGCATGATACCTTCAATGTATGAAACTTTTCTATGAGTGAAATAGTACATACCTGAAAATAATAAATTTAGAAAATTCTCCCTTTTTTTTACCATTTAACCCCATAAAGACACACCAGTGTGTCGCCTGCTTACTCGCGTAATACACTATATCTGGTATATCACTGGCGTGATATCTGGGACCGACAAGTTTCGTTAGTAAATTCATGTTTTAGTTATATTTTTGCTTTAGTAAATATACCCCCGAGTAGAGGATTTCTCATAGAAGTGCCAAGAAAAATTCAAGCATTGAAAAACAAATCGTGTGGCGAAGTCAAAATAGCTGTGAACCAATGGGGTCCTAAAATTTTATCAAGGGGCTAAGGGTTCCTAGCACTATATGTCTTGTATATCGAGCCATTAGTAAGACTGCCATTAACCATTTAAACACCAGCGTAATTTGACTCACCAGTGAGACGTTGGCGTTCAAGTGGTCAAGAACATCGCGTCGCACAATCTTCTGTTCGTTAACCGAATCATTATCAGTCACGAAATCGTGCAAAAGGATGGATTGCAATTGGAGAGCTCTTTTGGTTCGAATATGCCCTTGCCTACTTCAAAGCTTTGTTCAGACAGTTATTGTCGATTCTTAGTAAATATTTTACTTCATGAAGGATTTTCCATGTTGTAGCGGTTCAACAGTATTTTTATAGAGTTCTATTTTACTATATATGTTTATATTAAAATGTTCACCGGTGCCCAGAGAAAGATCTCTGATAATTCTTTAAATATCTCTACCTATACTGTTTATCTTTGTGTTAATTATGAATAAGATTTATAATATCTTTGGTTTGTTTGAGATCTGTCTTTTTTACGCGACTGTCGCTTGAAATTAATTATGTATTTTTTTTATTATTGAATTGCGTTAGATCGGTGACAGATCATTATTTGCGATGAAGCCAGAATTCATTATTTTCGTATCAAAAGGAATTGCGGTGAGCACAAGGCGATGAACTGTGCCATCTCCGCGACGAACGTCTGTTTCAGACAGTTCGCCAATCCCACTCCTCGGATGATTGGCAGATGATTCTTTTTATCGCGGCATTGGACATTGGCGTCGAGTTCATATTGTACATCGTTTAAATGGAATATCTTTGTTCGTGTGTCAAACTCGCGACCGTTTCTCGGTTATATCTGTCGCATCGGCATTGGAGTGCCAGTGCATGTCTGATGCAGCCGCAGGTGAGAACCACGCTCTCCACCCACCACCCACCGGGCTATTTTTGGCTCCCGTTTACCTTCCGACTCTCATCACCGTCGTTGCGGAGTGCTTCGCGCAAGCGCCCCAAAGCCTCCGGCCTTTTCTATTATTCCTCATTTTTCTTGGCGTTTTCTTTTTTTTTATGCGAGTGTGAAAGGCTTTTTTAGAAATTACTCGTCTTGCAAATGTGTCTTTTAACGAATCGTGATGGATGGATTAAATTATTATTTGTAAAAGCACTCCGATGTAATGGCGAAACCGCATAATAGAGGAGCGTTCCACTCCCATCCGTAAAAATATATTGAATCGGAAACGTGTCATGATTCTGAGATCGATGTGACGTCACAAAACATGGAATCAATGCATCATTGATTCACTATTGTCGTTCTAGAATCTAGATACACATGAATTAGCTATGATAAAACTTTTGATTACATATGTACGTTCTGTCTCAATAATAACATTGTCGTTTTTGATTTAGATGTTCGCGGGATTAATATATGAAGGAACACATCAGACTTCTTCCAAATTGTGAACAGTGAACGGTAAGCCTCCTCTTTTAAATACATTATGGATTTTGGGATTTATTTCCAGTAAGATCTGCTATATTAACGATTACTATTGTTAAAACATTTGTGAAGCTTATGCATTTGAAACATTTGTTTTCAAACAAAAGCGAAGGGCATTACCTGATTTATTCTTATCCTTCTTATCAGTAAAATAAAACATTCAAAATTACGTTCAGATTAATGATTTTTTTTATTATTCATTTGCTGTGTCGAAAAAATTTACCATTTTCAAATGTGTGTTGCAGCAAAAATTAGTCTCTCGACAAACTGGTTGTTTATATCATCAGATTATTATTGCATGCAAAATTATCTTCTTCTTTACGTGCCTCATTTTCGGACTTATGCGATGTACTGATCTTTGTTTTTTTCTCCATGAATGTGTCTATTGTGGCAAATTGGAACAATTCTCGTAACAATGCTCGCAACTAAATTCTCAACCAGTTGCGAATCTAGTTGCGGAGCCATGACAGCTTTTTTTTTTCCCAACCACCGTTTGCCTCCATTTTATCCTCCATGATGGTCTGCAGATGTCTGCATCATCGTTTGCCAGCCACAAGACACTCACTCACGGAGTGTATGAGCCTTACCAGACTAGTCGAATGGTTGAGGCCAAAGGAACCCGAGTCTCACGCGTGCCGTGAGGGCTCCCCTTTTGTGTCTATACTGCGAGGATCCAAACCGTCTTGATATGCAGTTTTTTTTAAAGAGTTTCCCTCTCTTGGTCATTGCTGGCATTGGACGTGTATCTTTTATCTTGTTAGTATCGGATTTTAGCCTCTTGCCTTTCGCGCAATAGCAATCCTTTCATCGTGGGAAATTCCGCACCAAAGAGTCCCCATGAAAGAAGGAAGAGGAGTGAAAGTATCGAGACTAGACTAGTCAACAGTTTAGGGTTTACCTTCCCAGGGCATTCTTTGGTGAGAAATCCGTTAGAGACCAAATATATATATGCATATATAGATACACACATACTAGTACATATTCATACACACATACTAGTACAATTTCAGGGGTATTTTGTAAGAACTTATATAAGTTTTCTTGGGTTTTTAGTCAACTCAATGTTTTTTGTGTCAACTGATTATGTTGTCAAAAATATATAACAAATGTGTTTTGGGCTTTTTTTAAGTCTCAATTTCATGTTTTTTTTATCATGTTTAGAATCTTTCGTTTCTTATGAAAAAGTTAAAGGACGGTTGTATCATTGACCTGTTACATTCATGGGGTCTTCAAGATTCTTCGGCAGCACCACATTTCTTTGTTTGTTACCAGTAGCCAGGTTCATGTCTCACAGCCTTACTGAAGAACAGATCACACGTAGGACTTTAGAGTTAGGATACTTCGAAAGACCAGGAGAGTCAGCGACAATATAAAATGTTATTGTTTTATAAAAGGATTTCTCGCCATCTCAATCTTGCCATTGATTTCTTCCTCCGAAATTACGTCAATGTATTTATGTTTCTACTTGCTGAATTTGTTAACTAACAATTCTTAGTTTATAACTATCGTTTTGGTTTTTTTAATATTAGATGTTAAACCCATTTCAGTAATTTTGAAGTTCTTCGACACTTATCTAGGAAGGTTAAAATATATTTCTGATTCACAGTTGGGTGCCTTGTAACACTTAATTCGGAACAATCGATAAAAACTGTATTGTCAAGCTTTAATGGCACCGCGAATCAATTTTTTTACGCTTTGTAATAATCTCTATTGCGTAATCCGTGATAGTTGATTTTGTTTTAGAAAAAAAGTTGATTGTGATTAATTAAAAATTTACGCTATCGCCGAGACATTGCGTCTAGATTTCTCATCGATTTTTAATGGATTATTTAACTTAATTATTTTAATCATCGCCGAAAACTTGCGCCGGTATGTAGGAACCAGTTTTCATATATTATAGGAACGACGAACCTTGGGCGTGGTCGTTACTTGGTCGGGTGTGACCATTAAGGAGCGATGTGTTTGGTTCTCATTATAAATGTTTATTTTTCTTTATACGTTTTCGAACCACAATGGCCTATTTTTCATATTTCATGTTACGCTATAATTTAGCATTACAAAGCTTTCGGGATCGAGAACTTTCATTGCTTTCGTTTCATGTTATACGTAATAAAAAAAAACATAATGGTGAATAAACTATGTAGCTGTACAAATAAATTTTATCATAATGAACCATATTTATGGTGAATTATATTTTTACGAATCTTGTTCGCATGATTTACGGTCTGATCTGCGTTTTTTTTTATCTACTCGAAAGTTTTTGATTTAGTCTTCTCGGAATATGAAAATATGCAATCTTATACGTATTACGATTTATGGAATATTTCTTATTTTCTCGTCGCGTCTCTTGCAATCTTCGGCCGAGAGCGATCCGAGTAATCCGTCTGAGTTTGAATATATATTCCCTCGACTGATTTATGGATCGTCGAGGTGACATTCCAGGTGACGGCTGCTGTACCAAAGTGTCATTTTACAGCCCGAGGGTACATCTGCGACATGAAGATATTTCTGGTTTTTATGCGCTTATTGCTGTCGGAAGGGTCGTATTACCAGATTAAAGGATTTAAATGATGATGACAGTTCTATTGAACACTCTCGCGCACGCTGTGTCCATTATCGTTCGTTTAGCGAGCTCGCTTTCGGATATTTGTTACTGCTCGGAATGACATTAAATTCATCCCTTTTTTATCGCATCCCCCGCTATTTTCCCCGACGTTCGTTAAATTACACCCTTTAATAAAAAAAGGAGTCCATGGGATGTGTTGTCGGCGTTGTTGTGAAGACATTTTTAAACTGTCGGCTTTTGCTTTTACAAACATGCCCGCCCTCGTAAACCTCTCGTGTTTGTATTCGAAATATATAACGCATTTCTACTGTGGTTTCATTGTCACTGTTGCATAGGGGATGCCTCGGCTCTGGTGGCGAAGAGTGATTTATGAAAAATTCACCGTGGCAATTCTCCGCGGGAATTTGTCGGTATATTTATCTTCATTTATCTAAAAATGTATGCTTTTAAAATTAGAAAATCATTCGACGTTTTGCCCATTCATCACATTAAGATCATAAATCTATTGTTCTATATTTATTGAAAAAAAGTTTGTTATTAAATTATTCCATTTTGAAAGCTCGTTAATCATATTTTAAGCATTTCATAGCATAATACGATCCAATTTATTTGTTAAAATTATTTCCATTAAAATAACTAATGGCACTGATGACAGAGACAATTTGGATGAGGCTCACATACGAAAATTTCATTAAAAATTCAATTTAATATAATCTAGGACAATGTTTTTAAATCATGTACGCTTCCATTGTTAAATTAACGCAATTGACTCACATTGTCGTTTAACTGAGCGCAGAGAATGATTGAATATATTAGTAGAAAGTAGAAATTAATCATTTAAAATTATTTCTACACATCTTGTGAATAAATAAAATATCTTAAAACACAGAGTTCGACCTCAACTCTTCTTTTAATTTATGCGCTACAGGTTCTAATATAGTATTAACGTGTAAATCGACAATACAAATATATTATAAAAAAAGAGGGATGGATATGAGGGAAAATGCACATCTATTAAAATATATTTATGGAAACTTATTACAATTTATGCAGATTAAAATTACTGACTTTCGTCTTACGCTTACTCGAATACAATAACAGTTCTTCCCCCTCTTTATTAGCTGAAAGTCATTATCATCGACGCTTTCAATTTCTATTTCTTCAATGTTTTGTTCTGTCAGCCGTCTGTGTTTATTTTATTTTTTTCAATGTCTGTTCTATAATGTCATCTAGCTAAGCATTGTCTATTTTTTTTGTTGAAATTGGAAAGCCAGATCTTTATCTGGATTATTAAAAAGGAAACGATCTCCCATATTTTATGGGTTTCGCAGCAATCTTTGAAATTGGAACCATATCAACCAATCCTTCTTCCGCCAGTTTCTAATTTTCTTTTGTCCCCGACGATAAAGCTTAACCGTGCAAATTGAGGGATTCGATTACGGTGTTTTTCGATTCGTTTTTTCCCACAATTTTGCACTTTATATGAACTGGTAGTAAATATAAATGTTAACCTTTTGAACTCCAATATCGAGGTGGACTGTTTATTCGAACAGCTGTTCTGGTTTTTTTTAATACGCGGACGTGGATAGTTTTTGGAAGAGATCAATTTCATATTTTACGATCAACGTATATTTTTTATCGGTTCGATATAAGAATAATATGTTTTTAATATTTAAATAGAGTTAATAAATCAATTTTAATGTTTTAATCGCTATAATAAATTTGTATACATAATTATTTTACTAAACAAATTAAGGAAAAATATATATGTATCTGAGAGCGCTGTCTGCTTGTCAGCTCTACTAGCGTCATGTATTGGATGATGCAGGGCGGCAACGGAGTGGTTCTCGTCGCTAAGCTGCGTTGCGCTGCGACTCGGAGCAGTACGCCCGTCCATACTGAGTGACTTTTGACATACACTTTTTTTAATTTTGAATCTTCCGCAGCACCCCCAAATATTTTACTCGCGAGCTGTTACTGAAATTAACTATATCTAGATAACTTATGGGTTTTAGATGTTCCATGAACACATTCTTATCCAAATTACTTGTGTACAATGCTTCCAGCACGCATCGCTAGCGTGTTTGGCGAGTAAACAGGGGACACGCCAGTGTGTCGTTAGCGGTTAGAGGGCTAAGAAGTAGGTTGTAGTCTTTTTCGCGATTTTTTAAAACGCAAAATTGTGTTCTTTGGCCACATAGGCCACAATCTACTTTTGCATACCATCATGAAGGGAAAGGTGGAAGGTCTCCACAACATTCACAACTGAACTGGGTTCAGAGCTCCAAAATTGTCTCACCTCGTCAAAATTATTGGGCAGGTAAAGAAGAAATGGCATTTTCGCACATAATCATAAAAATACTTCTCCTTTGATTTTAAACCTCAATTCTGCAGATTTCGGTATACAGCGTCCGGATTATTGGCCTTAAAATCATTTAAAAGGTCACGGATGGTCCGTGAACTCGAATTCTGTCGAAAGTTCCTTTGGTTTAACTGTGTCATTGCTTTCTTCATTACCCTGTTCAGCCAGATTTTATAAATGTCGTGTGCAATGCTTTCAACTGAAACGGCAAGATGTCTCGATTTACGCTGTTATTGATTTTCCGGATCCTTTTTTTAATTTTTATGCTTCGATTTGCACAATACAAACGATACTCTTAAATCAAATCTGCTGTTTTGTTTTTCCGAACTAGAACGCTTAGCAAGCATTATTATAATGACTTTTATATTAACATTTTTTCCCCGGCATTCTGTGTTGCTGTATCGGGATTTTTTCTTATCATCAATTTATTAGTTATCGTCGACCACTGTTATACGATATTGCATCGTTGATAATGTAATAAATTATCGGAGGCCCCGTACTGTAATAATGATAAAGTACAGTTGGTATCATAAATGTTGACCCGAGAGTCTCATCGATCATCGTTTGCCGGTTCGGCTGCCATCACTTTCTGTATCCGTGCATTATTCAGGACCTATATTTATTTCGCCAAGTTTTTTCTTTAAATCAAGATCTATCGTATATGCGAGAGCATATGGTTGTATACAGATGTATGTAAATGGAGTGCCATTGCGAACTGGACACGTGCTCTGCCTATATATATACCCACCAAACGCACACGTTAGCGTTCGCGTGTGTGGTTGCGTGTCTGTACGCGCTGAAATCGTTTCTTCCCTTATTTTATATGGGCCTGTTTGGCGACACTGTGTCGCCACGAACTTAATTCGCAACCCCGTACAGTGTGCACATTTCATTTTTGACCTATTTTCCATTTATTCTATTTTAAAACGGTGCAGCTCTACACTTCCGGATCTGGTTTTCTATTTCCGCGGTCTGTTCGATAATCAAACCGAAATAGAAAAAAAACTGTTTAGAATTTTAATTCAATTATTTGAACAGCGCTAAAAAATGTATGTACACTCTTTTTATGAGCAACGTCTCTGACGTTCACTTCCTCTCGTTCATGATAAATCTTCGTTCTCGGTTTTCATCCGCGCTTCAGTCAACATTTGTATTTAAATAAAAAAATAAACTCCCAGGGTTTTTTTTGTCACCATAATGCACGATGATGACGTTGAAAATAACAATTTGTCATAATCTCCGAAAATATTTTTATGATACACTTTAATGCGTCTGCCATTTTATCAAACTGTATACATCTCGCGAATTCCATTGTTCTAACCATGCAATGATAACATAAGAAATACCAATTCTTCTATATTTAAAGCATATCAGTAAACACGCACCATGGAATCAATATTTTTGTTTTTTAGTCTAGTTTTACCGTTCCGACGGTATCTCGGCTAATAGATCTAATATTAGGATTAGTATTAGTACTTACCGTAGAAATCGATTATCGATATTGCGTTAATTGATGTTCCTTGAAAATTCATTACATTATCTGTAATTTAACTAATGTAACAATGATTGTGAATATATTTAGTATGTGAATAGATTTTATTTTGACAATGTAATCAGTGATTAAATTCTGGAATCTGCATTTCATGATATAGTAGATTCTGCTTAATCTAGCCGTGTCGATGGAGGCTATTTGGGACCGCAGGTTTTTGATTTTTATCAAATACAGTGGAACCCCCAATTACACTACTCCGAATTACGCGCTGAGTTGAAATATTCACCGCAAATCCCCCAATTGCGCGGTCGCATTCACATACAGTCAAACGTTAGCTAGCGTCTGTGTATTCAACAAGTGCCAGGCTATACGCACACAGCCGGACGGCTTTACTCCCCCAATTACACGACTCCAAATTACACGCTCCCGATTTTAGTGTTAGTGGGGGTTTAACTCTTTTAAGCATCTGAGTGCTGACTGTTTTTTCCATATACCATTCAAATTTGCGGAACAAAAAACGATGAAAAGAGAATTCATTTTTAATGTACTATTTAAAAGTAATAAACATTTATAAGATATTTTTGCAAATATATGCATAACAAACTTCGGAACTAACCATAAATTTTTCTTACAAGTAAAAACTAACTTTGAATAGAGATTTTATAATTGTTTCAATTAAAAAAAAATGTCACCACTTATTACATCGTACATCTGTTTACTTATTATATAAAGAAAAGACAAAAACTTGCGGAAGAAGTACATTTTTTATTCAACAAATTATTTTTATTCAAAAAAATTTCAGCTTTATTAGCATTACATTTTGCACCTTTATAATAAAAAATACCTAAGCAATAGTTAACTGTGGCATCGCATATCATCCAAAACTTTACTCTCCATTTATGATGCTTTGTATTTGGAAGATATTGCTGGAGCATTGTGTAGCAATTTCTCTCAACCAAAGATTCATCAATACACAGTTGTTGATGAGGAGTGTAATGTAGCACAAAAACTCTATTGGCATGTTCAACTAATGGGTTGAATCTTGCACATGGGACATATTTGGGATGTCCCGGGGGAAATTCATTTATATTGTCGGTGATGTGAAAATATTTGAGAATTAGTTGGAAACGATCCCTCGAAAACATCTTCCTAAACCGTGGAATGCTTCTTGAATTTTTTGCCCAATAACTAAACATATTGGGTCTTCGGGTTATCCCTATTTCCAACAGTACAGCTACGAAAGCTTTCATTTCAATAAGATTTACTGGTCCCCAATGTTTTCATTTCATATGTGACGCTCGCCGCTCTTTTGGCCCAAACAACAAAGAGCGCCATAGCGCTTTTCAGCACTCTAATATTTAATATAGACCCTACATGTCACAAACTTTTTGTATTTGTTTATTATTATAATAAATAATCATTGTTCGCAATTGCGAAGAAAATAATAAAAACAACGCTTCTGTTTCTTTTTTCTCGCTCGCATCCGGTACGACGTGCCGAGTGCGAGTTATCCATCAGATCACCGATCATTTTATGACTGTTCTCAAAAAACTTAAATTCACTGTCCCAATTAAGCAGAATCATGCCGTATATCCAAGCATATATTTTTTCAGCTTACGTTGATATTTCATCTGGCTCATTAAAAATTTGAAATATACACCGCATAACTTTAAATGTGCAAGGAGATGCATAATGAGCGGCATAACTGTACACGTTATATGAAATGGTTTATCAAAAATAATTAGTGATGGAAGAGTCTTTACGCTTTATTCCTATCCGCTGATCTCGCTTCCGCGTATCGCGCATTGACACGCATGCGCAATAAATTCGTCGAATGCTCCAGCACAGTCATTGTCGTGTTATTCAACAATTGTAAGAATCTGCACACCGTCCGGCTCCATATATAATTTTCATTGTCGCAAACGCTATGCTCCGAACATGTGGTGAACTTTTAGCACACGTGCGAATCTAAGTTTGTAAATTTGTCTTCTAAAATAAACCGATTTATCTACCGTCTCGTAAATTATGCAACCGTGATATAATTACAAAGTGAGGGTTGCCCCATACGCGTTCGCATCGCCCCGAGCTGCGCACACCCAAGATTTATAAAGTCAAGAAAACGTCGAGAACATGCATACGTTTTTTTTTATATATATAAATCATAATCTTTTCCGCAGCATCGCCGACTATTTTTGTGTGCATACTTTCTCTTATCACTTTTCCGACATCGACGCACATAAAAACACGCAATGGCGACGTCGATATCGGCGCTCCGCATCGCCCCGGTAATTTATGAACACAATACCGTTTTTATCCGGCCATCGCAATTTGTCCCGTTTCCTCGGTGATACTTTGCCGCTGCAATTTTGTGCCGCCTTCGCCATATTTGCAATTCATTATCTCGGCTATTGTGACCCGCCGGTGTGTATCCACTGTCAATGTTTCGAAATTAATTTTAAAACTAGCAACACCGCCGGCACGATGTGTGAGAGAGAGGAGAGCGCGCGAGCGAAAGGGGAGAGACCGCTGCCCTTTTGCGATCCCCCTTTTAAATTATTGTTTGCATTCATTTAAAAATATATCTAATTGATGCCGCAATCAAAGCCAATTGAGTTGTGCCAGCTATATCGTTATAAGCTGAATAAATAAATAAAATATGTGATTCATTTCAATTTGTAATATAATATTTTTGCGGTTATCTGATACAAATATTTCCAAAAATTGGCCATGTGAGGCGTTTCTCGCCAATAAAAAACAGCAAAATTACGATTTTTTTTATTGTATTTACTCAACGATGGATAGATGGCGTTGGAATTAATTCCACAGCGCTATCTATCCATAAGTATTCTTAGATCAACCTATCCGAGGACTAACCTAGTTCAGTCGCGGTTAACTTATATTATCATAATATATTGCTGTTACCTACAAGCCATTTCACTAGTTTGTAATTTAAATGAACCTCAAACCAGGATCAAGACCAAGAATATCCCGGCTAAACAATCTACGCTAGTGGTTGTGTAGAGGTACCATTTCCTTATTCAGAGCAGTAATTAACACTCAAGGACCCGGTCCCGCGTTAGTGCGGAAATTTTCGTAAACGGTTTAACACCCGCTCACTAACGCGGGTTCACAGAAACATGGTTTTCTAATGTGCTACAAAAGGCTTTCTTTTAAAGTTTTACGATTCGACACAGTTTCATTCATTGCTCTGCATGCCCTTTGTGAAATATATGACATATGTATTTATTTATGGCTAAAAACTGTCCTTGAAATAATAGATTATTTGGATCGAAAACTTTCCAGTACTTTACATCGGCTTTGTAACGAATTTATATTTTTGTTTATCCATTCAGCAAAATAACTTTTGGAATATTTATGTGGTACATAACACGTCACATCCTTTATTACAAAGCTAAAAATTACCACCATGCTACATAAAAGATATCTATTTGTTTTTTATCGTCTAAAATACAATAAATCATCATTTCCACAGCTCGAAAATTTTATTTCTTATCTAAATATTCTAATAATCTAATATAAGTATACTATACGTATAATATTTCTTTTTTGACCAAATTTTTTATAGAGCCGCACAAATCGCAAGATAGATAAAAAGATGCGGGTTTAGGTGTAAGTTTCGCCTGAAAACAACGAGTACTTGAGTGTTAATATAGCTATAATACCCTCAATTCAAAAAAGTTTGGGATCCCCCATTCTTCATCATTAAATATTACATTATTTGTCTCGTCATAAATGCTCGCCTTTTTCACATTGCTCGAAAAAGAAATATTTTACACCCCATTGTCCGCATTTTCGTGATCTCAGATGAAAAATTTGGTCTTTAAAGCTTTCAGTGAGCATTTTCACTGTTTATTTGTTTTGTCCGCGCTGTTTTTCCAGGCGAGATCTCAACTACGTTTACGTTAAAAATCGTGTGTTGAATAATCCGCTTTGGGAAATTTACATTATTTGCACGAAAGAACGAGACATTACTCATGTCGCTTGAATATTTGAAACGATACAGGTGCTTGGACCAGGTCTCGCAGTGCTTCATTGCTCATAATTAATAAACTACTTCAACAAGAACCCATTATATAAAGTGATTTCAAAATCAATTATTCGGTCTTATAATGGAGATGAAAATTGTATCATAGTAAATAAACGTGGATTTATTTTAATAAAAATTGTTATTGTCATTAAAATATGTATTTATTGGTTTCTATTTTAACCTAGCCATGCCGAAGGGGTCTATTTAGGACCCCAAGTTTTTGACATCAATCCTACATGTCACAAATTTTTCGTAATCATTGTCTGCAATTGCCAAAAAAAAACAACATTTGCTTCTGTTGCCACGGGCGCGATGTTTTTTCTCGCTCGCCTCCGATACGATGTGCCGAGTGTGAGTGAAACCATGCGATCGACACGTACGGCGATAGCTAAGTCTGCAGGGGATATAGCTGAATGCGTTTGTCATTTTCAGGTCATATTGATTTTTATTCTTAAAATAATCCTCGAATATCTTGGCTTGAAATGCTTGAGGTCTATAATAGACCCCTTCGGACGACGCGGTTGTTTTCGAGACGCTGTGACAGATCAGTTAATGGCGCCATTCTCGATTTATTATAGAATGGCGGTTCTAATCTGGAAAATGCACTTTTATCCCCGCCACGTGTCGTCAATATGGCAATTCCATGTGCCGATAATGCACAGGATTAGGACGAAAAAGCCACATACATAGCCGGAATGTAAATTTTGAGCATGCGTCGGATGCAAAGGTTTCATACATATTTGAGTAACTGAATAAATCGCACCATTTCGCAGGTGAATGAAGATTTATATATCATGATAGGGTCAAAATGCGTTGTCGATTGGCCATTTATATTGTGGACGTGGCAACTGGCAATATGCTGGCGCCAGATGGCGTCTATTTGTTTACGTGGTCGCCGAGGGGGAGGAGGAGGAGGACCCTGCGAAGGCGTCCGGGACCATTGAAACTTTTGTACAGCTACAGAATTACGTATCGGCAATGCCGAGCGGCGTGTAATATTTATTGCGCAATTTTTTCTGCGTCGAGAAAAATAAAACCGGCAAAACGCATGTGTGTCGCCGAGAATTCGGGTCAAAACTGCGCCAGAAAGGAAATGACTTTTCCTGTTTTAACAGTCATTTACCATAATTATTATTTGCAAATCGCGATTGTAACACATTCGGCGCGCTTATCTTGCGACCAGATAATGTTTTCCTCGTGTCTCTGGTCGGAGAAACAAGAAAAACTCGAGGCACTATTGTGTCGGTTAAGCCTCGCCATTGTTTGGCTTCGTTTCCACGTGATTATTTTTCATCTTTGCTTGTGTAATCGCACGTAATATTTTGGTTGTTACGTTATGTGTACGTTATTGTTATGGATTGACACGTGTCACGATCGGTGTTGCAGAAGACATAGCTCGACGCCAATCTTCTAACAATTTGCAACGCGAGGGTTTCGAATTTCTTGGCGAATTGACGCAAATGAGTCTCAGTTATTCCGCTGTTTTATGGCTCTACTACATCCTGCGCTTTTCAAACTGTACAATAATACTCTATGTAATACTTAGTACAATTAAAAAAAAACATTGATAAAATACGACAGGGACTTATAGGATCTTATGGGATTGCTGGGAACTTTTCTTTAATTATTTATTTATTTATTTTCTTGGAATTTTGGGCAACACTTGGGCATTGCTAGAATTCGGAACACAGTCGTGCCGTTGCGGGATGTAATGCGTTCATATCGATCAGTAATGGGTCGCGCGAGGGGTGCGTTAGGGCTGTGCACGGACAACTCCCTGCCCTCCGGGAGAGAGGGCGTCCCTCCCCATGCCGGGAATCCGCCCCTTACGTGACTTGCGGCGTTGAATTTCTTGGAAACGACCCGGTTTTATGATGGATATCAAAATTCATGTGGTATTCCGCCACATTAAGCGTCCCTATTTAAAAAAAAATTACCGACTCATTTGCATGAGCGATCGTCGTGCAATCACAACAATGATTGTTGTTAAAATGCAACGTCGAGTCATGGATTGAATCGCCGTTTTGTTGTAAATAATAAAGTTTGTTAGACAAAACAAATATTATTTGCTAAATTAATGTTGAAACGAGCATATATTTTTTAGTATTGTTAAGTAAACTGTGATGAAATCACCATATTTTGACATGACTATCTTGACGGCATTTTTTTGTATGCAAATATGTTAATTTATGTGGTGTTTATTTAATTTTTACTTATATTGTGACGTCATGAATGTCACGCCAATGCCGTTACGCCATGGTGATACGTGGAGTAGAGTGTTCAAGATTATATCCATATCACTACATGTTTAAATAATCACTTCAGCGACGCTGGAAAGCAGTCTTGCTGTATCTCTTGAAAAATCAAAAAACATTTAAAATGTCAATAATTCTTAAAATAAAAAATAGAACCGTAGTTTAGTACTTTTTACACAATATTCATCAAAATTTTAACGTGGTATTCTATTTACCGTATTTTTTCGAAATGCAGCAACAAAATACGTTTTTTTTTACGCGGTCCACTAAAAAGAACGAATACTGTATTTTTACACGAATTATTTGTTCCATCACTGTCACACAATCTTAAATTTTTCTCTTATATCAATCTCAATCACCATTTAAGCGGTTTCTGGTGAAACGTATCTATCGTGCGCAAAAAGTGATGGGCGTATTCCTGAACTTAGTTTGTAGTTCGAAATGTTTAATTACATAATTAATTATTTTATAATAAATAAAATTAAGCCTTCTTTTTAAACAAATATTACACATTCTTTCTTTCTGTACTTATTACATCCAATCGTTCATCTTTAGAAGAGGCAGCAACTTTTAAAAAAAAACTACAAATTCTTGGTTGAATTTTCAGTATCTGAAACACTGAGTCTCATAGTATTTCAACTGTGTTCATTTATAAAATCTATTAAATCGTTTTCAATTACAGTCAGCCCTTCTATAACGAAGAAATCAGAACCACGTTATAGCAAACCCGTGATATTAAAACCAAAGCCACTCATACAAAGGAGGGTTTTTTTTTAAATTTTATTTTTGTAAATTGAATGAAACCAATACCACGAATATATTTAATTTGAACTTGGAAATTTACGTTCTTCGCTGTCGAACTTCGTATAGAACACCTCGGTATAGCAAGGCACGTTATAGGAGGGTTTACTGTAGTTGCTTTATATCTACTTTGCGTTTATGGTTTATTAATTTTTTTTTCAAATGACAATTTTATAATATTTACAAAGTTTTTCGTACGTGGATGCTGAAATTGACCCATTGCCAACCCCTCTATATTTTTAACTCTGGGTAGATGAAATTATTTAATATTTAATATAATAAACTCTAATTAGAGATGCCCAATTTCTAAAATCGCATACTTCTGTGAAATAATTGTAATCTTTGCTAAAAAGGATTTTTGACCGAAAATACAATGCTGTTTTACAAACAGAATCAACCTCGATTTTGTCCTGTTTATTCTTCTGATTATGTTAACCCTTTCCACTTTTAGTCAAATCTATAAGTTACTCTCATTACATTTTTTTACAAATGTATTAAAAGAGATATCCATTGGGAAAATGAACAAGAAGTATCTATATGGTTTAATGTGATATCCGATTAAAAAATATTTTTATATTTTTAATAATTTATTGGAATATAAACATAATTTATATGGAGTGGAAAAGGTCAAACGTTGTGATGGAGATTTTATATTTTTAAATCAAAACGCGATATCTAAATATAACATTTCCATTTCACGTTGTTAAATAAAAATGTTGGGGATTTTTTTCGGCTTTGTTATCGTTTTCTAGATCTTGGATGATATCTAAAGTTTTACTAATTATATATGTATATTAGTTTCTTGGGGATTCACCACGAATAATTCGTCATTTGGCTAAAAATATCAAAACTAAACGTGTATACAATGAGGAAAGTCTAAATTTGGGTGACTCATGCGTCGCATAACTTCGAAACCGCATTTAAAATAGACTTAACTGCATTGAATTGCGAAAAAAACGCGCGTAATCAAATTATTAAAGCGGCGCTCGTAACTGTGCGTATCTAAAGCATTACATGAAAAATCGCATTATATTTTAAATTAAATAAACAAAAATTACCCGATCCGAGCATCCTATTCTCTTTGTGCGTCTGATTACAGTTTCATAAAATTAGATACGATTACAAATACATACTCTGAATCCATTTCCGTTTATAATGCCATTTAATTTTGTACCGGTTATTTGGCGAAAATGCCGTATTTTTATTATACGTACGTATTTTTACATTTACCGCAGGGGGGGATTTGGGTCACTGGCACTTTATATAATTGCTAATCAACGTACTCGCGGCCGAAAGGTAACGTCTCTTGTTTGACTTTTTTTTTTCAGCACGAGATAACATCTTTTTTTATGAAAACCGTTGCAAATTCCGAGTGTGCACACACTCGATAAGTTTAATCTTTTCCGTTCAGTAAGCAAACGGCCATCACCCCCATCGAAGAGTTCGCACATTCAACAAATCATCCCCTTGACGATTGAATATCCACTTACTAGAATCTTACTCCCCTTTCGTCCTTAAATATATAATGCAAGTACACACGTAATCTTAATGGAATTTTCTCATAATGCTGTCATTAAATTTTCAATAGTTTTAACGCTCCGTGAAATCGATTGAACGGTTTTTTCTTCTCCTAAAATGTGTAAGTGTATCAATTTCGCAAAAATTATTATCCGTTACATCTGTGTTCTGCATTTTGGCGTAATGCGATCCATCATGGATACTGAATCGCGATATAAGTGGTTATAAATCATCGCTAATAATGTCCATAGTCAAGTTTTGCCATAACCATATATATCCGGCGAGAGTACGTCGTTACATCTGTTGTGTGTAACGGACAGGTAGCAAGCAATATCACACGCTATTTATTTAAAAAAAATCTATAACAAATATTTTCTCTCTGGTCCATATCGCTGAGATCATATTTTGCCGATGTCAAAATAATGGTGTGCATGATGCAAAATCGTTGTGGGTCAGTCCGCGGAAGCCACGGGGCACGGTTGCTCATAAATCACGAATTTGACATTACATCGCGGTCGTTCGTGTATCTCTTGTAACCGCTTCCATTTACATGCGACGAGCTGTCGATGGATCGGCCTCTAATTGTTTCGATTCTAGAACGCTGTATCATTTCAGCGCGATTATTCGCATGCTAATGATTGTGTATACGTTTTTTGGCCATATTTTTTGGCGCTCTCCGTATGAATTATTTAGATTTTTCGTGTGCGTAACAGAGCGCAGATGATTTATGTGCAGAAAGGAGCGTTTGTTTCTGAATGTAATCCCTTTGAACCTGAAAATGTTAATAAATTCTCGACGGGATTAAGAACAAGGGAAAGTTATATATTTTAAAATTGATTTATATTTATTTACGAACCGTTTGGTTTGAGTATCGCACTGTAAAGAGGCAATCCGGGAAATATATCATATTAAATTTATATTATCATATGTTTTCAGAGTACAGCCTCTTTTTATTGCGGTCTCGAAGTTATGGTGATGCATATTTCATGAACGATTTATTTACAAATTTCGTACTAGCTGTTATATTTACAATCCGAGTTGAATACTTTGTAAAATATTCCCTCGCATATTATAATAATACATTGTCATAGGAATAAATTCAGGGCCGAAAGAGGATAAAATTATTATTAACACGTTCGTGGACACTTAAATTTCTTGATAGAATCTCTAGAATACACAATTGTTATAATATGTATATTATATTTAAACTATTATTATTTATAAAATTAAGTTTGAGGACAAAAAGATGCAGAACTATCAATTGACGTCGTGTCCCATGCGACATTAAAAAATGACTGCAATTGACGCAGTGTCCGCGAATCTGTTTGTAAAAAACGTTGTCATTAATCACCATGCCGATCTGATACGCTAATCGTCTACTCTATTAGGTCAAGTTATATTTAATCGCTGCATCGTAACTATTGTGTCATTGTTTTCGAGACACATGCTAATAAATAAATAAAATATTTTTTTACGTAAAATAGTTAAGACTCCCTTAGTCTCCCCATGTGTATTCGCCTCAATGGTGAGTCGCGATGTTTTTAAATTGAAAATAAAGATTTTATCAATATATCAAAAATATTGTGCAAGTCAAACCACTTATTATGCAATTTCTATTGTTTTTAAGATCGTTTGCCTGAAGCGTTAATTAAAATAAATGGTTAAGAGTGACCAAATCAATTATTTTTGCTTGCATATTTTAAATGCAATTATATTATATTAACCAATGTTATGGCTTGTAGGTTATATCAGTTTGGTATTGTATGTTAAACGTGACTGAGCTATGTTTAGTACCTGGATAGGTTAAACTATCGGCGAAAATCTATGAATTCAGGGAGTTCTTTATAACACAATGTAACTTTGACGCATTGCCCCCGCATCTTTAGAATCTTTATTGAACCTTTGTATTGGCGAATGGCGTTTCTTTTTGTCATACTACGTATCCATCGTCAAATTGTAAAAAAAATAATAATATGTATACGTAAAATTATTATTTTATATTTTACATGGTTCCTATAACTTACATATATTGTAAGGTGTGTTATTGAGCTGCTTTTTAAAGCAAACACCATCACTCAATTCCCTGTAGTTTACATGTAACACGTGATTCGTGTGCGCATGAACGTCATGCGCGCCGCACTGAACGGGTTTATAATATGGAATTTTGGGTAATCTATCGACTCGAAATTCGAAGATGTCTGAAAAAAACTAACCTTATTTGAAGACATTTGTCATTGGCTATGAAAATGTATAAATAAGATAAGAAAATATATTATATCTTATTTAAAAAAAACAATGGTTCTCCATGAACATACTTAACCTGGCCCGATAGATATAGATAATCGGTACAGACAAAAGATCAAGCTTTGCGTAAAGAGAGGAATCATTGAGAAATATATACTTTAGTAATAACAACGGTTATAAATCAAGTCACAAAAAAATCAAACGATTAGTTTTTGAAATGCTATTGAACGTTAATAAAAATGATGTTGAAGTAAGAATTTTCGTGGATAGCTTCTTTAAGTGAGGAAATACATAAATTTCTAATCAAATAAGGAATAAGTCATAAAAAATAATGACGAACGTGTCATATATTTGTTATTTGCGAAATAAAGGATAACGAAAACGGAAATTATCTTGGCCTTTTATAATTACGCATTTACAAAGAAATTCATTTAACTAATTAGCATTATAGTTTATTATTAATTTCAATAGATTCAATGGTTAATTAATTTTGCGTCTTGCTGCATGTACTTAGTTATTTAATTATTGATCTTAGGTTTTGTACATTTCTTTGATTTTGCCTTAATTCTAAATCAAGTATTTTTTTATCGTATAAAATGTAACTTGACTCTTTATTCGGTTGAACATACTGTTATAACACCTACGCCTACTCATTGATGACAGAATTTGCAGACAAGTTTGTACCAGCATACTACCAGTATACGGTATATCTAATCTTACAGAGTACAGGATGAAATATCGCACTAATGACCGCCATTAAAATATTTCGAAATATATTTTCAATCTTCAGGTAATCCAAACGTATTCAACTCTCCCCATTTTTTTTACGTAATGGTATTAGGAAGGTATAATCTACCACTCCCCTCATCGGAATATTGCGTTGTTGCCGTAATTTATCTTCATATAATTTACGTTAAGTAGATTATTGTGTAGAACAATGGGAAACGTTATTACATAGAATATTAGTTTATCAACATTGGACACTTGTTGACGTGTATTTTTGCGTTATCTCTGAACGTCTCTAATGGGTCGCGCTTTTCTCTAAATCGAGTTTCATGTACCGGAACATTAGAGATAGTCGCTCTGCACCTCGGATCCGAATATATAGGTCCACGGATACCATTTCCCGAGGGGAGTTCATTACGCAAAATGGTAATTCGCCTATGAAGCAGATAACGCATCTCATCTGCCTAATGCCCTCGGCTTTATCTCTTTCGTCGGCGTTTTTACCATCAATTTGTATGTGCGATCACGTAATACGTCTCATTTATATTTTACAGAAGCCCAAATAAATCACGCAGTCATTGCGAAACGAGGTGTGAAAGTCGAAAATATGTTTTTTTTTAGAGCTAATATTTATATCCGAAAACAATAATTCTCCGGTCGCCGTTGCCACACACGAGCACACAAGTAATTATGTACGCAACTAATTTAAATTCTCATCCGAATGCGGTTCGGCTTTCTTTGCCTGAATATGGTCGAGAAAATTCAAACATTGCATTAGCTAATTAAATATTCCGTTTAGTTTTCGTTTCACGCGACGTGCTGAAAACTTTATTCCCGTGGAGCTAACTAAATTGTAATGAATTGATCGTGTTGTGAAAAGGGCCGCATTTTACGTTAATTTGTATGAACACGTCGTGGTATTCCATCAGATATCATATTTGTATCGAGCATTGTGATGGATTATCTTCGAATTGTTTTTAGCTCGATCGTGATAAAATACGCAAATAGAATCTGTTGATTTAATATATTAGGGGGGACCAGAATAAAATTGCGCCTTTATTTATTCAAAAGCATCTACGGTCTTGATTTCTATTAAAGAAGACTCAATATGACCTTCATCAAGCTCTACATGACCGCCATCAGGCCTGTCCTAACATACGGATCTGATTTTGACAAAACAAGATGAGTGACAACTGGATATTATGAAGAGCAGAATTCTGAGATGAATATTTGGAGTCGTATTCGACGACGGGGAATTGCTTACCCGTAGCAACGAGGAGCTGTGCCGATTTTACAAGGAGGGCTCCGGTGGGCTGTTCATATGTCAAGGATATGGAACAGTTAGCCGCCGAAAAGTCTTGTGGTTAACAAGCTTTCCAGTCCCCGGAGGAAAGGTTCAGGTGGTTGGAGTGTGTACAGAGACAATCATTAAACTTACCGGAAGATGGAGCGACGTATCGAAAGACCGGATAAAATGGTGAAGGTTGTTGAATGAGACCAGGGCTCTCTAATAGAGCTGTTGCGCCTATGATGAATGATGACAGAACCTCCCTGTTGAACTCCTGATTTTTTTTCTTGGGTTATTCTTGTTTTATGAAGGCGTGCATTATCGTGCCAAAAAAACAATCTTTCTGTTTTTTTAAAATGCTGCTATATAAAATGCACAAAACAACTTTTCGGAGAGTTAGACCAGGCTTTGGGTTTGGAACAGGAGTTTTGTTAACCATTAACAGTACACCATTGTCTTTATCGACATATGTTATCGTAAACGATCCATTTCTCATCTCCGGTTACAATTTTGGTGTAAAAAGAGTGGAATTCTACGTCTCTACAACAAAGGACTATGTGTTTCTCCGCTCTACTTTGTTATCTTCGGATAGTATGTGCGGTGTCCAAATTCTCATTCTATTTGTTTTACCGATGCGTTGCGGATGTGATTGGACAAAGGACCTTGGGATTGGGAGGATTCGACTCGAACGGGGATCTCAATATGTCTCAAATTGACATATACAGTCAGCCCTCCTATAACGTTTCCTCTTAATCACTATTTTCTACAAAATTGCCTTCTTAACCAAAGAGCATTGACCTTAATTTTGCTGGGCAATGTATTATATATTTACGAAATATATAATTTGACCTCGAAAATATTAGCATTTTGTAGAAAGAAGCAATTTAGAGGAAACGTTATAGGATGGCTGGCTGTACATGCTGTCAACACTTCATCGTAAAATTTCTTTGATGGCCATAGTGGATTTGTTGGCATTCAAGCCCTGTTAAAAAAATAGCATACAATGTCTAATGTGTCCTTCGTAATTTCTGGTTTCGATATTTTACCCTTAACAATAATATAAATATTATTACTCATAAATAATGCTAAACAAAACGCAATTTCTTTCTTATCCCTCTAATATATAGATTTCCAAATTTTCTTAATAGTGCTACTGTACCATCTGCTATTTTGCGATCAACAGTTCCATGAAAATTTAAAGAGCGCCTGGTTTATTCAGAATTATCTACTTCAAATTTATGCTCATTGATCTGAACACGGGCTGATCCGGTTCATATCTGAAAGCAATAAATTATCATCCATCAATTTTCCAGAATTTCACTGCGTAATATGTTTATTTATTTGAGATTATATTCATTCAGCATCGCACTCTCGTAAATATTTGATCGTTTTATGCAAAAAATGTATTTTTCGGTTGACATTTGCTTTGAGAGAGATAATTTGATGAATAATGCTTTTTACTATGTTTTATTTAATATTTGAATAACGCAAAAAAATGTAGTTATGCAAATTAAATTAACATTTCATTATTTAAATGCCAGAATAATTTCAGAAATACGCAAAAGTAATCAAATTATCGCATGAAAAACGGTAATGTATTGAACATTAAGGTTATGGACGTATTTCGACAATGCAAAGCATATAATTTGCATCTTATTATTATTATCATCATCACATGTGGGTGCATGATGTTACTAGATAATCGCAGCAGACTAAGGGCACTGTCTACGCCTCCGCGAATTCGATCCATTGGCGTAGATATCGCGGCGATCCTCCTTCTTGCGCTCCGATCGCGAGTGTTATTGCCGCCGCTGCCAGAATTGATCGTGCATGCGTGTAAATATCGTTATGTAATTTCGTAAAATTATTCGTAACGTGCTTGTTTATTAGGAAGATTTGTTTGGCTCGGTTCAGCAGTAATTTATCGCTGTTTTAACACGTATTTAACAATTTTCCGTCATGCAATTTAATGTGTAGTTGCGAGCGGCAGACGTTCCGCTCGGTGCATCCAATGCGTGCCGGCCTTCGTCGGTCGCACTCTTCATTGTTTTCAAACATGGGATGTCCATGTCTAATGATGGGCTTCCGTGTCTTTTCGAAAGTGCTCGTTGTCCACGCCGATTATGCGCCGTCGCCGTACGATATGTTAAATAGCATTGAGAAAGAGATACATCTCTCGGGTGGGACCCTAATTATATGATTGGCACCTTAAATTCGTCCAAGATTGGCCATAACTTGAAATAATATATTTTTTTTGCTATACAGTACCATAATTTTTGCATAATTTATTCCATATTTTATTTAAATATCAATAATTAATATTAATATTTATAATTCAATCGATTGCATTCAGTTTTTTAGTGAATTTGTATATAAAAAATGTTATTAGTTCACCTCATTTAATTGCCAATATATCCAAAAATTCCTTATTCAAAAATATTCGGAAAGTTTTGCTAGCATTTATCGGTGCTGCTTAGTATGCGGTCTACCCTTAAATCGCTATAAAGTCAGCCCTATAACGTTTCCTCTAAATTGCTTCTTTCTACAAAATGCTAATATTTTCGAGGTCAAATTACATATTTCGTAAATATATAATACATTGCATAGCGAAATAAAGGTAAATGCTCTTTGGTTGACAAGGCATTTTGTTGAAAATAGTGATTGAGAGGAAACGTTATAGAAGGGTTGACTGTATATTTGTTTTGCAGTGGTTCTTCCATAGCCCCTAAGCCCAATCGTGTGCATGGTTGCAGCTGCAAATACTTTAGTCTACAAATTTAGCATATATCTAATTTCAAATTGATTTTAGGTAGTTCCGACAAAGCTTTAGAAATCGGTATTATTTTTGTTAAAAACCAAGGAGCTAAAATCGCAAAATACAATGTTTCTTCTTAATTTCTTGTAAATTAGTTATTGGTTTTAATTATTCTAATGAACCGTCTGTTTCTATGCGTTCAAAACAAATGAATAAATATTGGTATACCGCATCTTACGGTATACCGCATACTAAAGTAGCACTCTATGCTTCTATGCAGATTACAATCTACATAGAAAGAGCTAGAGCCAAAATTATTTAGTACCTGAATTACAAACATCTTAGACCAGTGTTCTTCAATTCTTGTAAGCCGCAAGATTTTACTGTCATGCCGACAATAGTATACCTAATTTTACCTAAATAAAGTGCAACTAAAAGTGTAAATGAACGTCGACGCTTGGAGTATGGACTCTTTTACTTTCCTAAGGTTACTTAATATTTTTAAAAAGTCCGCTAGCCCGTAGACTGGCAGTAAATTAGTTTGGATTTTCGGGGGACCGAGGACCAACGGTTGAATAGCGCTGTCCTAGACGACGCTATTAAGATTATCATGTTTTTAACATCATTCTAATCACATTGTAATTAAGATTTTTGCTATAATAATTTGCATAAATTGAGATTTTCTGAATGTGAAGAGCACTCTCTTATTTCAACATAATCAATGGGGTTCGCGTCTGGAGTAAATCCGGCTAAGGAACATGTTTTTTTTAATTCCAAGATTACAAGCATCCATCAAAGGATTTCCTAAGCTTTTCTTATAACATAGACCTTTTTAGCTCCCAAAGTGCAAAAAATAAAATTTGTTACCATAGCGTTACATAATGTAGTTTAAGAAACTCGCGTTTATCAGGTAAAATATGTTTCTTAAAAATAGGATATTTGCGAAAAAAAAATAAACGGTCTGAATGGCGATAGAATTTGCGAATAGGTGTTAAAATAAGCGTTTGAATGTCACAAGAAACGTTTTCGGCTAACATCACGATGAAAGAACGCAGCGATAATCATAACAGATAAATGGAATACAAATGTCAATGAGTTCAGATCTATGATCAATGATCATAGATCAGAACTCGTTCATCAATCATTGATCATAAACAAGAGTTTATATCCGCATCTAATTTTGCATATTTTTGTGCCCCCACTTCCATATCCCTCGATAATGTTTGGGCAATCTTCCCCTCGCTACACGTGTGCAGAACATCAGCGTCGCGTTTCCCACACATCTGAACGCATAAATGCGTATTTTTCGAGTTGCTAACATTCTTCGCTCTCCTCCTCGGTCGTTATGGCTAATGGCTAAGTGTCGTGGTCATAAGAAATAATTTTCATAGGGCTGGCTTTCTTGCACTGCTTTCCCTTTCACGTCTGCAAATTGCTGATTAGCACGGCCGCGCCCATTTCAAAGATTTTTATTTTAATTACTTTTTTTTGTCGGCTAGTGTTAAACAGCTATTCCAATTTATATGATGATTGCAAAATTTAAATTATTCATTCAGTCGTGTCTATCAAAACGTCGTCCTTAAAAATATCAAATATTAAGTTATAAATTCAAAATGGTTGAAAATTTATTTACCTAATTTCAACATTCTTTGTTATATTTTTTTTAATAATATAATTGCATAATAAACGTGTTTTAGTCACCCCTCGCTTCGCCGCGGATGATTCTGCTTAAAAAATAATTGTGATAATGCTAGGAAACGTCTGGTTTTTTTTTTGAGAGGATGATAAAAAATACGTCACAATGTGAGATCGTGCATTGTTAGAAAGAGGAACCATTCAGCTAGAATGCAGCTGATGTCGTTTCCTGCGGATGTTGTCATCCAGTCTTCGGACATCACGATGTCTCATTCATTAATTTTATAGTACAGTCAGTCCCTCGACTTACCCGCGATTTCGGACTTATGAGATTTTTAAATTTTTTTCAAGAGTTTTAGTTGACAATGCATCGGGACATAATGAAAATATAAACATAATATTTCTTCCTCCGAATACAACCTCTATTATTCAACTAATGGATCAGGGCGTAATACATACATTTAAAAAGTATTATCTACGATATATATTTAGGCAAACAGTTAAAACTGTTGATGAACAGGACGGGATATTGTTAACACAATTTTGGAAAGAGTACAACATTTATAAAGCTGTGAGGTTGCAATAACTGAAGAAGTTGACGGTAGTTATTCAAGATCTTGTAGAAGTGAACAAAGAACTAATTTTAAAACTAGAGGAAGAGGATTTTGTTGGTTCGATTAACAGTCATTCAGCGGAAATGATAAACGATGGAACTTCAGGACGAAGAACATGAATTAATTGAACAATCCAAGTAATTTCTAAATGTGAAGATGGGTGAATATTTAAATAAGATACGGGATGTTTTGGCTGATCTCGAAACTCAAGATTTTGTTATGTGCAATAAATAATATTTCTGAAACATATTTTTTGGCGAAAATGATAAATTTTGTGCTTTCCTCGACCTTCGGAAGCAATTCATCGCATAATTCGAGGGCTTTATTTATCATTTTTTACGAATGGCTGATATGTGATGATCCCTGAAAATTAAACCGCGACATTATCTGACCCATAAACCGCAGCCTCGTGCACGATACCATGTCATATCTATTATACAATAAAACACCAATGGGCGGAAACTCGTGATCAGTATGTATTTACATTAGAATTAAATTGTAAATACGCGCGTAATTATTACATCCAATGCTCTCGAGATAAGATCTGCTTTATATCTGCGAAGAATGTTAACATTGTGTATTGTTGATATGATCTCTCGATAAAGTGCTTCAAAAATATTCAACACCATATCGACCCACTTTCATTGTGCGCGAGAGATAATAAAAGCGAAGAAATTCTCGAGCACATTTCGGCGCTATGGGAGTGGTGTGGCTATTTTAGTTGCTGTTATGGAAATTGTATGGTTTTTCTTCGGCCGACACCGCATAAAGTTTTATGATAATTTATATTGTTTTCACTAATGTTGCTTGTTTGTTTTCGAACATCCACCGCGGAATCCATTTTGTAATACGTTTTTTTCATAACGAAAAACTTCGGGCCGACGCTCATCTTTGCTTACTCTTTTGTGTTTGGGTATATCAACTGGTATTTATTAACTCGTACACAAAGGCGAATGCGTACTGTGCTGCTCACCCACGTGCCATTGTAAACATGAAATATTTTCATATGCACATTGCATTCCATTTGCATATGGAGAACGCTCACGAGTCGCAGGTTTTACTCAGTCAATAGTAATAATGTGTCAGTGATGATTAACGCGCTGAAGACTTCGATTATCTCCGTGTTCGAACGCGGACGATAACTGGTGCATGGCTTCCGAGCCGGGCAGAACCAATAAAATTGATTGCTCTCTCGTAAAATTGGTCTTCAAATTGAACAGATGGACATCTGTTAAGCATCAATCATTCCATTCATCCGAAGATATGCCGTGGGAAATGCATCGGCTCTCCTACGTCTTCTTTGCGCACATGCGTCCGTAACACAAACACAGGCCGAGGTTTACACACTCTTTCCGCACAAATCGTTTCGACATTCATTCATAAAACCGCAATGCACGTGGTTCGATGTGTACATTTCGATGGAGTTTACTGTTCAAACTAAAAAAATAATGTTGCGCACAATTTGTTATGCCAGATGCTGCAGTGTTGCGCGGAAAATTTTCGCTCGTATTTATGCGGTCGCCACGGTGCCAGACTCGGGAATTGCTAATTAAGAAAATGCGCCGGTATTTTCTTTTTTTTTTTCAATTGAAAATGCTTTCACCTCATCGCGCGAATTCTTCGATACACCCGTCGGATATGCGAATCCCAGACAATAATGCTAAATTTTAGATGAGTTCAAATGTCAAAATCGTGTTTTAATTGTTGTTTTTTTTTACTTTCAGGTGCTGGTTATATATTGTGAAAGTGAAATTCCCGTGCATAAACGAATGGTTCTAATCAAGAGTGCTCATCATTATTTATTTTATTATCCATCGGTAAATATATATATATTTTTTTCAATTATATTAGATAAGATTTATCCGGCGCATTATAACGCACGTGTATCGCATTTTTTTTTTGGCAACTGACACTTGACCCCCTGCAATAAGAGTAAAGTGAGCGACTGTCTGCTCTTTGTTCGGTTTTAATTAATTTATTTTTTACTCGTTCTGTAGTAGTTTTCAGTGGCGTAAGTGGCTCAGACTCTCGCTTTCATCAGACAAGAGTTCAAAGTGATCCTGCTCGCATCCGTCCTTCCGTTTGATAGTATTCTTCGGTTCGTCCTCTGCCCCCACTCGTTATAAAATCTGTGCGTCGACCCTAGTGAGAGTAGTAAGAGTAAGAGGTGGGTTTACTCAGTCGCTGCCTTTCCAGCGATCACTGCTCCTTGCAAGGTCCTTTGCCTTTCTTCATTTCGACATTTATAAACTAATAGCTTTACAATCTGATATAATAAAACGCCTGATTATCTTTTTATAACAATATATATACAAAATATTTTTGGGATTATCTCACCCCTGAAAGATTTACTGGGTATATATTTGAAAAAATATTTATTTTTTCCTTTATAAGTGTAAATAAAAATCCATAATCGATGTATTTACTCGTTTTTTATGCGATTATTATATTGTCAGTTGCAGAAATAAATTAACCCTTTGGACGCGTAAAGCGACTATAGTCGCCCGAATTTTTTTTCCTCTT